>CM021101.1:728489183-728538421 GCA_007115665.2 Sequoiadendron giganteum
TAATCTTCACGGGAAAGAGCAGTAGGATAAAATTTCAAGATTCTCCACATGGGCTGATTTTCTGTTGCTGAGCAATGATGAGCTGAAGCAGTTGGAGGGAATATGTTTGTTGTTGCAAATGGAGGAAGAGGAGAAGATATTCTTTTCAGATTGATCAACGGTGAATGGAGCTTCCATGTGTCTGCAACAGATTAGTTTTAGGGCTTCTCCTATTTCCTTCTATTTCCTATATCTTCTCTTCTATTCTCATTGTGCAGGGTTCCAATTTCTAAAAGCTCTGCAAGGCAGGCAGAAGCTATGGGTAGATTGTAAAGCTAGGGGGAAATATGACTGTCAGTCATTTCTAATCTGAAAGTGTATGTTCTGAATTGTTCTGTTATTTTTATTTTAGCTAATAAGTATCTCCATAGCTGAGTTGTAATGTTGTTTTGGATTCAATAATAATATTATTTGAGTCTGTTCATGCACATTTGCTGCATTTGAGCTACACTTGTTGTTGCCTTATGTTCTATGAATGGTGTAATTTCTTTAATAAAGCACAAGGTTCTTTTATTATTGCCTATTGTTTAGGGATAGTGTAATTGCTTTGAAAAATGTAACAGGAGTGTTATGTTTCAAGTGGATTTATAAGCAGAATTATCAGAGAAGGTTGCAGTGGTCTAGTTGTCATAATGTGACAACATTTGCAAGACCTTCAGAGCATGTTCAACATTGAAAGAGGAATGCTAGTTATATGACTCCATATCCCATCTTTATGGCATTGTTCCATTATCATGTTTCTGTTGTTTTCAATTTGGTCCCAACTCTCTAAATCAAAAACCATTTCCAATACATTTTGTTGAGTTGTGTTTGTCATGTTCTCCATGCTGATTGATGAAATTCTTTGAATATCTTGCTAATGTTAAGTGATATTCTAGGTTTCTCGGCATATTTCTGTGAGAGCATCATCTGTTAAGCAATATCCTATTACTTGTGTGTCTAGATTGTTTTATGTTGCTAAAGGGTGACCCCCCTAGGTCTTATAGAGCCTGAAGTGCAGGAGAAATGTGTATCCATTCCATTTCTTGTCAGTTGGCCACTGGTCTTTGTGGGTCTTCAATATAGAGGTTGACTACCTCATAGAGAATTGCAAATCCTAGCTAGGTTTGTATTTTTAAACACCAACAAAATGGCGAATCTACTGGGGAACATTCTGAATCTCCTGTTGTTGATGGTTATAGAGTCATATTATGATTTTTCATTCTGAATTTGTTCAAATTTTTGAAGGATTTTAAACCTGGAAAATAATTTATTGTAGTGAACCTGAACAGTTTTGTAATTTGTGGTGCTCTGTTGGTGGAAAGGAACTCAGAGAGAAGTTTAACTATAAAAGAACTTCATACTGCTTGAAATTCAATCCTCTATGAAAAGAGGTGGCGACTCTGTTAATAGAACCTGTTGAAATTTTAAAGACAGTTCTAGATCTACAAATATTACCAGTCAAAAACACTACTTGCAGCAGTTTAAGAGTTTCTAGGTATTCTTCACTTTTGGTTTTCAAGAAATTTATGTATGAAAACCATATTTGAACATCTTAGGAAAAACTTCGGTTCCCTATTGAGTGATTAGCACTAAAACAGGGAAAGAATAGTAACATTTAGTTTGCATACTTATGAACTATAATTTGCAGCTTATGTATCTTGTTGGAGAAGTATGCATGTTATTTAAATTTTCCCACTAAATAGATATTATGTGTAAATGCATTTGAATCATGCAATATGGTATTCTAAGATCAAGATGATAGATAGAAGTAGGGCAATGAATGATCAACTATAGAGTTGATATGTAAGATTTGAAAAGGGCATATCAAGATGCCTCAATACATGCATCCTGGCATGGTTCCAGATGGAACTATTGTTTGTGATCAGTCCCAGCCAGATTGTCAAAGAGGTTTTAGCACTGGAAGGTACAGAGCCATCAATTTTAGTAGCCTTAGTGGTTACCCAAATGACATTCTAGCTAAAGTCAAAAATAAGTGACCAAGGTTCATAGGTGATAAGGCAGAATCAGCAAATAAACATTTGCAAGAGTTCATTAATGTGATGGATGATTATGAGATTGATCATGAAGATGTGATCATAAGGTTATTTGTTCAGTCCTTGAGAGGAGATGCAAGGGAATGGTTGTCTTATTTACCAACCTCTTCCATTCATTCATGGGAAGAGCTCAAGGCAATGTTCATGGAAAAGTTTGGAGAAAGGATTAACCTTGTTCTGATAAGGAAAAGGTTCATGAACATGGAGAAAGGAAAAGATGACTTAGTCCCATCTTTTAATCTCAGATTTTCAATGATTATAAGAGAGATCCTGGAGAAAATAAAGCCAAATGATGCTGAATGTTTGGTCATATACCTGGGAGCATTTGACAGAAAGATGAGTTATCTATTGAGGGATATAGAGCCTACAACCCTGCTTCAAGCATATCAGATGGCTATGGACATTGACAACAATTTGAGATACTCAATGCTGAAAGGAAATAGGGCTACAAGTGTTGATCATCCTAACACACTTCAAGAAAATAGAACTCATGGATAAATTGATAAAAGTGTTTGTCAAGAGGGTAATGATGCTACTGCTCCAGTTTTTCCATCATCACGATCTGTAGATCCTAATGAACTTCATTTTAAACATCATCAAACTATAGTGTCTCAAAATGAAGGTAGTAGCTGCTTGTTTCAAGAAAGTCAAAACATGATGCACAAGGATGAAAAGAGTGTAACACAAAATGAAGATATTTGTTGTATGAATAAGGACACTAATTGCAATCAGTTTATAATCAGCACATGTGGAGATCCTTGCAGTAATGAAGAGGAAGATGCATGGTATGATGAGAAAATGAATATGTATGAAATTTTTTCTTGTAATACCTTGAATAATGAAAAAATAGAAGAGATGAAAGACATCATCCCATGTCATGTTCTAGTCAGTGAAAATGATACAATTTCGGATGACATTTCTTCCCAAGTTGGTGACCAACACATTAAAGATGGAAGTTCAAGAACCTACTCTGAGGAATCTAAGCATGGATTATGCAGTGATAGGTCATCTTATGATGAGAATGATGATGAAGGCCAAATTGATTTTTCTTCTGATGATTGTGAAAGCTCTTATGAGAACGACCTAGAGGTATGTTCTTCACACAAAGAATATAGTGATATGGACACTAATGAAGTCATTTATTCACCAGTGAATGATCAAATTACACTTAAGACAAACTTGGAATGTAGCCCGAGCTTGACATCAATGGAACTTGTTGATTTTGTTAATGATGAAGAATCTGAGGATGAACATATATGTGTTCATTTTGCTGATCATGAGCATAGTATTGCTGAAAGTGATGAAGAAGTTGAAGAACCTATTTATATCTTTGTTGTCCATGACTACTTGTATGAAACAGAAATGGAAATGTCAGTGGTACATAAGAATGATGATAATGTGCACAATGATAATGGAAGGAATTCAGTTTTGAATGATCAAGTTGTGCATAGTGACAATCACATGGACCTAGAATCAACATTATCATCCATAGATAATGTGAAACAATTTGGTGGACTGTCGGATTGTGTTGAAATTGTAAGATCTCTTGATCAATATGTAGAGAAGATAGATGATGCAGATATTAATGCATGTGATGTCAGTCAGCATGAAATTGAATGTGGAAATTTCTTTCATGATTTTTCTTGTCTTCAAAGTTTGAGAATGGATGTGTTTCCTTTGAATAAGGAATGCATTGGTGAGACAAAGAATGAAGGAGTTAATTTCATTGCTAATGAGTAATTTTCAGATAATAGTGAGTCTCTTGTTCATGGGTTAGTATGCCTATCAGATGAAAATACACATGGAAGTTTCTTTGCTGACCCTATTATTCTTGAGAATGATAGCATTGAGCATGTTGTGAAGAATCAATGTGAAGACCTTGATCTAGGGTCAAATTTTGAATGGTTTGAATTTGTGTCTAAAGCATCCTATATGGAATTGCATGATGGTTTGAAGAATGAGTTTCACAACATGTGTCAACCTAAGATAGAAAACATTGCTTGTGCATTGGGGGTTGATGTTCTTGGCCATGAGTTGAATGAAGATGAAAATACCTTTAGTGTCGACAAATCTGATTTTTAGAATCTTGAAAAACGTGATAATGTGTTTGGGTTGTGGTGTTTGGGTAATGACAATCCAACCTGTGATGTTTTCCAGTTGGAGGAGGTACAAATGTATGAGCAATTTTTTTTCAATGCACAAGATGATTGCATGTTGCTTTTGAGCGATGATGTCTCCTCTGAACTTGATCATTCTAAAGGGTTTGATGAGTGTGATAAGACCATGCTTTCATATGATCTTGATCACCAATTTCAAGTGTTGCTACCTGATATAAAATCAAAAAATGAAATGATGAACATTGATATGGCTTATCTGATCTGGTTGCCAATTGGTGACATAGTTGAATAGGGAACAAGTTTTCACTTGCACAAGGGCAGTTTGGTATTGCTGTTTGCAAAAATGCAATTACCAGTGTTGTTATGGTTTGACAGAGGAAAACATAGATTGAGGGGGATCAACTCTTTCTATAGAATTGTATTTGACATAGGTAAATGCGAATTCCCATTTTTTCATTTGGTGGCCTAGGGTCATCAGATGAAATTGAAAAAACAAGGTTAAATAGGGGAGTAGTTTGAGGGCACCTATCAAAAACAACTTTTGGTCTACTCTCCAGAGATCTGAAATCTTACAATTCCCACAGGGGGCACAAATCCAAAGTTAGAGCCACTGTTGGCACTCTCAAAGTCTGCAAATTTGAGATGCCTATTTCAAAATTTTGCCTTTGTACTTTCAGAAGTGCACCTGATAAATTAGTCCTGACTGACCCACTTTGGAGCTTATATTTTGAAGCCTATTGATTGTCTTGCAAAACCCATTTGCAGAAATACTCAGTTCACCTATGTGAGCAGGCATGTCAAATTTCAACTTCCCATGATAAGTTTTGACAGTGTTTCAAAAAGTGAAGCTGGAAGGTTTTTGCACTGTTCTGCTGTTTGCAGACAGTTTGTTTTGTGAAACAGCTTCCTGTTTGAGCTTTGTTTTTGCAACTAGTTCACTCTCATGTCACAATGAATGTTGTTCCATATTTTTCATACCTAAATGATCTCAGGTGTCAGTTTGCAGAGCTTCATGATCTTATTTGTTATTTTTAGTAGATCGAAACCAAATGTTGTTTTTTCTATTTTGCAGCTGCATTCCTGACAGCCTTTCTGAGAGGCCAACTTCGATCATTAATAACTTTTGATCGGTGATGTTTCAAATCAATTCCTTTTGCACACGTGCTTGGGGTATCTTAATGTTTTACTATGTTTGATGGCAACTTGGTAGGGGTTGATTTGCTATTATTGCAAATTAGTAGTTGAGTCAGCTTGTGTTGGTTCAGAACTGCTACTGTTTCAGAAAAATTCAACTGGACAACTTTGCCGATTAATATCCGCTTCCTCATGAACTATTTCTCTGAGCTATCTTTTTCATTATAGTTTTGGGTCAAATGACTATATTCTCACAATTTTTTATGGTTTCACGAGCTGGTTTGACCAATTTCCCAGGCCGGTTCCAGAGGCAACTTGGCCTGTTTTGACCATTTTGCAAAAGGGACAAAAAATAGTTTTTGATGTAGACCCAGTTCATTGTTCAACTTCACAAGTATTCAAAAGGAAGTATCAAACTGTTTGAGGGTAAAACATGTTTGAAAATGAAATTTTTTTAGTCGGACCCACATGGGGCCCGACATGCTTTGCATTGTCTTGAGCTTGTATTTGTTACAGTGCTACAACCACATTGGGAAGATTTTCTGGATAGCCCTCTTAATAAGGTTTTTTATTTTGGACATATCTATTTCCAAATGTTGTGATAGTGTGAGGTACTCTGTATTCTTAGCCAGAGAATCCAAGGAGAAGGGCTCAATGGTAAACTTAGCTCTATGAAGGCTTACCAAACATAAAGTGGAGACTTAGAAAGGACAAATTAGGAAACATGACGGATTCAACATTACAAGGAATCTTTGATACACAGGGACTCAAGCCTACAGTGAGAACATAGAAATTTTTTTTGAGGGATGTGGACAATCACCAAAGTGATCAAAGATTTTATTGTACAGGTCAGAGGATGGCATTGTTTTGGTCTTCAACAATAAATTTTCAATAAGGCAGATCCAGGTAAATCTGATACGATGTGGCAGAGGGCTCGAGCTACATTTAAGGTTATGTAAATATTTCAAAGCAAGAGGATGAAAATAAATGGTTGGATTGCTTGTTAACATTTTCACATACTCTCAAATGTTTATCCATGGACACGGGCTAAAGAGGTTATCACTACAACTGAGAGGGAGGATGAAGGTGTCCACGCGGCCAATGAATGGAATGCGGCTCGGCCCAAACAAAAGGAGACCCACGTATGGGAGGAGGAGGCCCTCTACCATGGAGAACACCAGATGGGAGGCGTGAGCAGCAATGGGAGGGCCCATGCGGCTTGCAGCAAATGGAGATTCCAAAGGGCACGAGTATGCAAGAAGAATTAATGTTGAGAGATCTGCAACCAGTAAGGAGCCTGTGACCAGCAAGGAGGATACCAGATGAAATGGACACCCCCGCGCACCAGGCCAGTCATGGGAAGCACAGGGCATGGACATCCTACCAAGCATGAATCTCGATGGAGCAATGTGGATGCCAAGTATGGAGGGAGCTCGATGGAAAAGCAAACCTGGAACAGGGAATGGAAATCAAAGAGCCGATGGGGCAAACCTCGCAAGCCTCACAAGAGGAATGATGACATCAGCAAAAATCTTGCGAGGTATGCGAGAGTGCACAAGAGGTGTCTTTATTAAAAAATAAAAGGTTGCATAGTTTTTAAAAAATGAGGTGGGCCCACTTTTTTAAATGATCAGGCATTTGGGGATTAAAATAATTTGTCTGAGGAGGTAAAATAATTTTCTCGAGGAAGTAAATGTGAAGTATTTCAAAAGTGAAATATTCTAAAAAATGCACGAGGGTAAATTTTATTTCGAAGTGACAAAATATCTAGAGGTAAAACAACACAGGGTAAATTATGTTTTCTACCCAAGTAAATGGAATGAATTAAATATTCATTTTATGGGTTTTCTTTGCTGGGAGGTGGAGTATTTGTTATCCACAGTGGGTGAAATATTTTAATGTGGGATGCAAATAATGTAAGTAAAGTGAATTTTAATATTCACTTTATAATCAAAAGACTATTATATGTTTGAAATATAATGTGCCATTACAACATCATAAAGTGGGGAAGTATTTTAAAATCATGCTGCAGCAAATAAAGAGTAAAAGGCCGAAACAAAATCTTCACGGGAAAGAGCAACTAGATAAAATTTCAAGATTCTCCAAATGGGATG
The DNA here is from genome assembly GCA_007115665.2 of Sequoiadendron giganteum. NCBI lineage: Eukaryota > Viridiplantae > Streptophyta > Pinopsida > Cupressales > Cupressaceae > Sequoiadendron > Sequoiadendron giganteum. The sequence goes on from CM021101.1 coordinate 728,496,624, forward strand.
ATTTTCTGTTGCTGAGCAATGATGAGTTGAAGCAGTTGGAGGGAATATGTTTGTTGTTGCAAATGGAGGAAGAGGAGAAGATATTCTTTTTCAGATTGATCAACGGTGAATGGAGCTGCCATGTGTCTGCAGTAGATTAGTTTTAGGGCTTCTCCTGTTTCCTTCTATTTCATATATCTTCTCTTCTAATCTCATTGTATAGGGTTCCAATTTCTGAAAGCTCTGCAAGGTAGGAAAAAGCTATGGGTAGATTGTAAAGCTAGGGGGAAATATGATTGTCAGTCATTTTTAATCTGAATGTGTATGTTCTGAATTGTTCTGTTATTTTTATTTTAGCTCATAATTGTCTCGATGGCTGAATTGTAATGTTCTTTTGGATTGAATAATAAGATTATTTGAGTCTGTTCATGCACATTTTCTGCATTTGAGCTACACTTGTTGTTGCCTTATGTTCTATGAATGGTGTAATTGCTTTAATAAAGCACAAGGTCCTTTTATTATTGCCTATTGTTCAGGGATAGTGTAATCACTTTAACAAATGTAACAGGAGTGTTATGTTTCAAGTGGATTTATAAGCAGAATTATGAGAGAAATTTGCAGTGGTCTGGTTGTCATAGAACTCATGGATCAATTAATAAAAGTGATTGTCAAGAGGGTAATGATGTTGCTGCTCCAATTTTTCCATCATCACAATTTGTAGATCCTAATGAACTTCATGTTAAACATCATCAAACTGTAGTGTCTCAAAATGAAGGTAGTAGCTGCTTGTTTCAAGAAAGTCAGAACATGATGCACAAGGATGAAAAGAGTGTAACAAAAAATGAAGATATTTTTTGTATGGATGAGGACACTAATTGCAATCAGTTTATAATCAACACATGTGTAGATCCTTGTAGTAATGAAGAGGAAGATGCATGGTATGATGAGCAAATGAATATGTATGAAATTTTTTCTTGTAATACCTTGAATAATGAAGAAATAGAAGAGATGAAAGACATCATCCCATGTCATGTTCTAGTCAGTGAAAATGATACAATTTTTAATGACATTTGCTCCCAAGTTGGTGACCAAGACATTGAAGATGGAAGTTCAAGAACCTACTCTGAGGAATCTGAGCATGGTTTATGCAGTGATAAGTCATCTTGTGATGAGGATGTTGATGAAGGCCAAACTGATTTTTCTTCTGATGATTGTGAAAGCTCTTATGAGAACGACTTAGAGGTATGTTCTTCACACAAAGAATATAGTGATATGGACACTAATGGAGTCATTTATTCACCAGTGATTGATCAAATTACACTTAAGACAAACTTGGAATGTAGTCCGAGCTTGACATCAATGGAGCTTGTTGATTCTACTAATGATGAAGAATCTGAGGATGAACTTATATGTGTTTAATTTGCTGATCATGAGCATAGCACTGCTGAAAGTGATGAAGATGTTGAAGAGCTTGTTTATATCTTTGTTGTCCATGATTGCTTGTATGAAATAGAAATGGAAATGTTAGTGGTACATAAGAATGATGTTAATGTGCATAGTGATAATGGAAGGAATTCAGTTTTGAATAATCAAGTTGTGCATAGTGACAATCACATGGACCTAGAATCAACATTATCATCCATAGATAATGTGAAACAATTTGGTGGACTGTCGGATTGTGTTGAAATTGTAAGATCTCTTGACCAATATGTAGAGAAGCCACATGATGCAGATAGTAATTGGTGTGATGTCAGTTAGTATGAAATGAAATGTGGACATTGCTTTGATGATTTTTCTTTTCATCATAGTTTGAGAATGGATGCGTTTCCTTTGAATAAGGAATGCATTGGTGAGACAAAGAATGAAGGAGTTAATTTCATTGCTAATGAGCAATTTTTGGATAATAGCGAGTCTCTTGTTCATGGGTCAGTATGCCTATCAAATGAAAATACACATGGAAGTTTCTTTGCTGACCCTATTATTCCTGAGAATGATAGCATTGAGCATTTTGTGAAGAATCAATGTGAAGACCTTGTTCTAGGGTCAAATTTTGAATGGTCTGAATCTGTGTCTGAAGCATCCTATATGAAATTGCATGATGGTTTGAAGAATGAGTTTCACAACATGTGTGAACCTGAGATAGAAAACAATGCTTGTGCATTGAGGGTTGATGTTCTTGGCCATGAGTTGAATGAAGATGAAAATACCTTTAGTGTTGATAAATCTAATTTTCAGAATCTTGAAACACGTGATAATGTGTTTGGGATATGGTGTTTGGGTGATGACAATTGGAACTCTGATGTTTTTCTAGTTGGAGGAGATACAAATGTATGAGCATTGTTTCCTCAACGCACAAGATGATTGCATGTTGCTTTTCAGCGATGATGTCTCCTCCGAACTTGATCATTCTGAAGGGTTTGATGAGTGTGATAAGACCATGCTTTCATATGATCTTGATCACTAGTTTCAAGTATTGCTGCCTGATATAAAATCAGAAAATGAAATGATGAACATTGATATGGCTTATCTGATTTGGTTGCCACTTGGTGACATAGTTGAACAAGGAACAAGTTTTCACTTGCACAAGGGCAGTTTGGTATTGTTGTTTGCAAAATGCAATTACCAATGTTGTTATGGTTTAATAGAGGCAAACATAGATTGAGGGGGATCAAATCTTTCTACAGAATTGTATTTGATAGAGGTAAATGCTGATTCCCATTTTTTCATTTGGTGGCCTAGGGTTATCAGATGAAATTGAAAAAACAAGGTTAAATAGGGGACTAGTTTGAGGGCACCTTTCAAAAACAACTTTTGGTCTACTCTCTAGAGATCTGGAATCTTGCTATGCCCATAGGGGGCATACATCCCCAGTTGGAGCCACTATTGGCCCTCTCCAATTCTGCAATTTTGAGATGCCTATTTCAAAATTTTGCCTTTGCACTTTCAGAAGTACACCTGATAAATAAGTCCTGACTGACCCACTTTGGAGGCTTATATTTTGAAGCCTGTTAATTGTCATGCAAAACCCATTTGCAGACATACTCAGATGACCTATGTCAGTAAGCATGTCAAATTTCAGCTTCCCACAATAAGTTCTGATAGCATTTTGAAAAGTGAAGTTTTAAGGTTTTTGCACCATTCTGTTGTTTGCAGACAGTTTGTTTTGTGAAACAGCTTCCTGTTTGAGCTTGATTTTCGCAACCAGTTCACTGTCATGTTAGAACAAATGCTCTTTCATATTCTCCATACCTAAATGATCTTGGGTGTCATTTTGCAGAGCTTCATGATCTGATTTGCTATTTTTAGCAGATTGAAACCAAATGCAGTTTGTTCTGTTTTGCAGCTGCATTCTTGACAGCCTTTCTGAGAGGCCAACTTCGATCGTTAATAACTTTTGATCGGTGATGTATCAAAGCAATTCCTTTAGCACACATGCTCGGGCTATCTTAATGTTTAACTATGTCTGATGGAAACTTTCCAGGGGTTGATTTGCTATTATTGCAAATTAGCAGTTGAGTCAGCTTGTGTTGGTTCAGAACTGCTGCTATTTCAGAAAAGTTCAACTGGGAAACTTTTTCGATTAATATCCACTTCCTCGTGACCTGTTTCTTTGAGCCGTCTTTTGCATTATAATTTTGGGTCAAATGACTATATGCTTGCAAGTGTTTATGGTTTCACGAGGTCGTTTGATCAGTTTCCTAGGCCGATTCCTGAGGCAACTTGGCTTGTTTTGACCATTTTTCAAAAGGGACAGAAAACAATTTCTAATGTAGACCCAATTCATTTTTCAACTTTAGAAGCATTCAAAAGGCAATATTAGACCATTTGAGGGTAAAACTTGTTTAAAAACAAAAAAAATTTAGTCAGACCCACATGGGGCCCGACATGCTTTGCATTCTCTTGAGCTTGTATTTGTTACAGTGCTAAAACCACATCAGGAAGATTTTCTGGATAGCCCTCTTAATAAGGTTTTTTATTTTGGACATATCTATTTCCAAATATTGTGATATTGTGAGGTACTCTACATTCTTATCCAGAGAATCCAATGAGAAGGGCTCAATGGTAAACTTAGCTCTCTGAAGGCTTACCAAACATAAAGTGGAGACTTAGAAAGGAAAAATGAGGAAACATGACCAATTCAACATTGCAAGGAATCTTTGATACATAGGGACTCAAGCCTACAGTGAAAACGTAGCAAAATTGTTTGAGGGATGTGGACAATCACCAAAGTGATCAAAGATTTTACTGTACAAGTCAAAGGATGGCATTGTTTTGGTCTTCAACAATAAATTTTCAATAAGGCAGATCCAAGTAAATTTGATACGATGTGGAAAAGGGCTTGAGCTACATTTGAGGTCATGGAAATATTTCAAAGCAAAAGGATGAAAATAAATTGTTAGATTGCTTGTTAACATTTTCACATACTCTCAAATGTTTATCCATGGACACGGGCTAAAGAGTTTATCACTGCAACAAAGAGGGAGGATGAAGGGGTCCATGTGGCCAATGAATGGAATGGGACTCAACCAAAACAAAAGGAGACCCGCGTATGTGAGGAGGAGGCCCTCTACCATGGAGAACACCAGATGGGAGGCATGAGCAGCAGTGGGAGGGCCCACGCGGCTTGCAGCAAATGGAGATTCCAGAGGGCATGAGTATGCAAGAAGAATTGATGGTGGGAGATCTACAACCACCGAGGAGCCCGCGACCAGCAAGGAGGAGACCAGATGAAATAGACATGCCTGCGCACCAGGCCAGTCATGGGAAGCACAGGGCATGGACATCCTACCAAGCATGAAGCTCGATGGAGCAGTGTTGACGCTAGGTATGGAGGGAGCTCGATGGAAAAGCCAACCTGGAACATGGGATGGAAATCAAAGAGCCAATGGGGCAAACCTCACAAGCCTCGCAAGAGGAACGATGACATCAACAAAACTCTTGCGAGGTATGCAAGAGTGCACAGGAGGTGTCTTTATTAAAAAATTAAAGGTTGCATAGTTTTTTAAAAATGAGGTGGGCCCACTTTTTTAAATGATCAGGCATTTGGGGATTAAAATAGTTTGTCTAGGGAGGTAAAATAATTTGCCCGAGGAAGTAAATGTGAAGTATTTCAAAAGTAAAATATTCTAAAAAATGCATGAGGGTAAATTTTATTTCGAAGTGACAAAATATCTAGAGGTAAAACAACACATGGTAAATTTTGTTTTCTGCCCAGGTAAATGGAATGAATTAAATATTCATTTTATGGGTTTTCTTTGCTGGGAGGTGGAGTATTTGTTATCCACAGTGGCTGAAATATTTTAATGTGGGATGTAAATAATGTAAGTAAAGTGAATTGTAATATTCACTTTATAATCAAAAGACTATTATATGTTTGAAATATAATGTGCCATTACAAAATCATAAAGTGGGGAAGTATTTTAAAATATTGCTGGAGAGAATAAAGAGTAAAAGGCTGAAACAGAATCTTCACGGGAAAGAGCAGCTGGATAAAATTTCAAGATTCTCCACATGGGCTGATTTTTCGTTGCTGAGCAATGATGAGTTGAAGCAGTTGGAGGGAATATGTTTGTTGCTGCAAATGGAGGTAGAGGAGAATATATTCTTTTCAGATTGATCAACGGTGAATGGAGCTACCATGTGGCTGCAACATATTAGTTTTAGGGCTTTTCTTGTTTCCTTCTATTTCCTATATCTTCATTTCTATTCTCATTGTACAGGGTTCCAATTTGTGAAAGCTCTGCAAGGTAGGTAGAAGCTATGGGTAGATTGTAAAGCTAGGGGGAAATATGTCTGACAGTCATTTTTAATCTGAAAATGTATGTTCTGAATTGTTCTATTATTTTTATTTTAGCTGATAATTGTCTCCATGGCTGAATTGTAATGTTGTTTTGGATTCAATAATAAGATTATTTGAGTCTGTTCATGCATGTTTGTTGCATTTGAGGTACACTTTTTGTTTCCTTCTATTCTATGAATGGTGTAATTTCTTTAATAAAGAACAAGGTTCTTTTATTATTGCCTATTGTTCGAGGATAGTGTAATTGCTTTGACAAATATAATAGGAGTGTTATGTTTCAGGTGGATTTATAAGTAGAATTATTAGAGAAAGCTGCAATGGTCTGGTTTTCATAATGTGACAAAATTTGCAAGACCTTCAGAACATGTTCAACACTGAAAGAGTAATGCTAGTTATATGACCCCATAGCCCATCTTTATAGCACTGGTTCATTATCATGTTTCTGTTGTTTTTAGTTTGGTCCCAACTCTCTAAATCAAAAACCATTTCCAATACATTTTGTTGAGTTGTGTTTGTCATGTTCTCCATGCTGATTAATGAAATTCATTGAATATCTTGCAAACGTTAAGTGATATTTTAGGTTTCTCAGCATATTTTTGTGAGAGCATCATCTGTTAAGAAATATCCTATTACTTGTGTGTCTAGATTGCTTTATGTTGCTAAAGGGTGACCCCCCTAGGTCTTATAGAGCTTGAAGTGCAAGGGAAATGTGTATCCATTCCATTTCCTATCATTTGGCCACTAGTCTTTGTGGTTCTTCAATATAGTGGTTGGCTACCTCTTAGAGAATTACAAATCCTAGTTGGGTTTTATTTTTAAACACCAACAGTATGAATAAATTTTTTGCACTCTTAGTGACGATGATTATAATTGACAAGTCTAAATTCATTTAGACTTTTTGCATAGACAATTGTATCCAATATTGAATACATTGAGCTAATGAGATATATTTTGTTCACCTTATTGTATATTGATTTGAAGGGCTCTAAAGAGGTTTTTTGTTTCCTAGTGCATGTTCTTTCAAAGTTACTTGGCTATTAGAGCTGCAAAACCATTATAAAATGGAGATCAATTCATCGGGAAGTATATTATTGAAATATTTAATAAATCTTATTGTAAATTTCAATGGCTTTGGGCAACATTATTATTTGCACTCAAATTGAAATTGACTTTAAATAGATTCACATGGCTTTGAATTGGCATTGGTAGTTATTGGGCCTTTATTGTTGCAAATGGAAGGCGTTTGTTTTAAAAAGAAAAATATTATTGGGATTTATTGTTTTCACTTTGTCATCGATATGATTTTGTTCCAAATGAAAATTGTATAAGGGTTGGGTTATTTTAAAAGCAAGTTGTATTTTGTTAACTTTGACCCGATAGTCGGCTTCAGGTTATTGGTCACCCTCATTATAGATAGTCAAACTCAAAACAATTTTTAAAGAATCCATGAGTCATGTGGATAGTGACCTGGCATTTGTAAAGGCATAATAACTTGGAATATTGACAACATAATAGTATATATGATTTGATTATCATTTTTTCAGTTTCTTCTAGATTCCAAATGATGTTTAACATCATTTGATGTGGATTTCAATGTTTATAAATTTTGAATTTTTTTTTTGAATATTAAAGATAAAAAGGTAAGAAAAAACCAAAAAAGAAAGGAGAAAGAGATAAGAGTATAGGGTTTGAAACCCTAGGTGCTGCCACCATGAACAATGGTATTTATAGGTATCTACAGGCTAGAAATTTAATGAGCTGCAGTGTGGACTTCAATTATATGCTTATGAGGTTTGTTCAACCATTTGATAATGAATTTTTCCCACCATGACAAGTACTTGTTCTCAAATATGGAAAGATCTTGTGTCATTTTATAAGAATAACCGAATATGATTAAGGTATATAGAAAGTGGTTTCAATGTTGCATAACCTAATTTATTCACTGAAGGGTTTCACAATTATTGGTTATTTATAATATAGTTTTTTTTTTTCTTTATTCATTTATTGTATAAATATATGGTTGTTAACCATTACTCGGGGACAGGGTTTTGATGTTAAAAACAAAGTATTTTTGGAAGGGTTTTGACAGTGATATTTTTTGAATTTGAAAAAGTGATAAATGAGAGCTTATATTGTTTACATCTCTTGTTGTAATACAAATATTACATATAGATTTCATTGAGGTTATTTTTGTACTGTCATATTCAGTAGAAGTTTTAGTGAGCATTATTGAAAATCATATATTTATACTTTGTTGAGATTTTGTAACTATGGACATTAGTGTAGTTATAAGGTCCTAACAGTTTTCAATTTCATAAAGATACTTTTCTTAAGGAGTTGGTGCTCCTAACTTGAAGTGGGTGCTTTAGTTTGTTATTAGAGTTGGTGCTCCACATTCTTACAAAGTTTGTGCTCTTTTGAATGAATAAAAAGATCAATATGTGAGTGGTTTTTTGTACCCCAAGAGGGTTTTTCCACTCAAGAAAATAATGTGTTATGTGGTGAAATCTATGCATTTGTGTTTCAGCCCATGTGATTAATTTTTAATATTTTCATTCTATCAATCTGTCATTTTGTTAAAAGTTCTTTGATGTGTTAAATTTCACTTTGCAAGTTAATAGGGTTAACAAAGTTCTCTCAAGGTCATCATTTAATTCTCTCATGAAGTTAAAATTTTGAAAAATTGTACATTACTCTTATTCATCAACCCTCCTCTCAAAGTAATTAATCTTCCAACAATTGGTATTAGAGAATAGGGCCCTGCATTAGTTCTCATGCCTAGGGTTGATTCTAGTCTTGGAAGTCAATGTGTCGCATGTGCAAGAAGGTTCATTTGTTAAAAGATCTCTTTTGTTTGTTGGCACTGATTATGCTTTCTGGAAAATCAGAATGGAAACATATATGATTTCTATTGATATAGATGTTTGGAATATTGTACAAAAAAGAAATGATGTACCTACATCAATACCCACTGATTCTGATAAAAAAATTAAATATGAAAAAATTCTAGAGCTAAAAATGATCTTTTGTGTGGTTTGACAAAATAAGTGTTTGTTAAAGTTATGCATTGTAAGTCAACCTTTGAAATATGGGAAAAACTTGAGAATGTGTATCAAGGGAATGACAAGGTCAAACAGTCCAAAATACTCACTCTTAAAAATTAGTTTCAAGAATTGAAAATGAAAGATGATGAAAAGATTGTAGATTACTTTCTAAGAAAAGATTAAATTGTAAATGCAAGAAGAGGTTTAGGTGAAACAAATGAAGATTTGATGTGGTTAGGAAAGTAATCAGAACTTTGAAACCTAAATTTGAATCTAAGGTTTCTACTCTTGAGAAGAATTTTTTGATCAGCTTTCCTTGGATAACTTACAAGGTATTCTAACTACATATGAAATGAGAATTGGTAATACTGGTTCTACATAAAAAAGAAACTACCTTTAAGGCATAAAAGAAAGAGTTATCAGATGATAGTGAATCTAATTTATCAGATTTAAAAGAAGCTCTTATGGTCAAAAAACTAAAAAAAAAATATAAGGGTAAGCTTCCCTTTAAATTTTTTACTTGTGGAAATTCTAGAAACTTTGCTGCTAAATTCCCTTATGTTGATCAAGCCAATGTGGATGAAAAGTCAAAAAACAGTATAAGAGAAAGGCTTTTAATGCTAAAAATAAGTTTAACTTCAAAAAGAAAAAGAGTCTCTTTACCAAAGAAGACTTGGATGTTGATAAAGATGACTCACTCGGTGATGAAGATGAAACTTTATTCATGGCTGAAGTTGATTCACAAAAGACTTCAAATAAATAATAAGATAATCAGTCTATTTTAGAAGATGATAAAATAGGTCTAAAAGGTAAAACTATATTTATGGCCACAATGAATGATATGGAACTACAAGAAAATAGACTTGTAGAGACTTCTGCTTCTAATAAATAATTTAATGGTTTTGTGAATGAGCTGAAAATTTCTCTAAGTGAAGTTCAAAATTTGAAGGACTTAGTATATAAAAAAATTCAAATTGAGCAAGATACTAAGAATATATTAAGTAAGATTCTAATCTCTGAAAAGGAAATTGTGGATTTAAAACTTCAAGTTGAAATTCTTAAGATTACAAGGATACAATTGGAAGTCAAGGAAGAAAAGTGTTGTGTCTTAGAAATTAATATTAACAATCTTGGAAAGGAATTTGATGATTTTACATATTTTTTGTATAAACAAAGGTCTTATGAAGATAGGTCAGGTCTTGGTTATAGGAATGATTCAAGTGATTTTCTAGATGTAAATGTAAAAGCTAATTATGGAAAATATAGACAAGCTTCCTACAAGAAGAAAAAGAATAGTCTTTCTAAGACAACTATGCAAAACAAAGTTAAATTGGTTTGGATGCCTAAAAGGAGCAATGTAGAACCAGAAGGTATATTTAGTCATACTAAATTACATGTTAAAGTTGAAAATACATGGATCTTAGATAGTGGTTGTTCTCATCATATGATAGGGGACAAAAGTATTTTTACTGAACTTGAATTTGGAGATTTTGGTTTAGTATGGTTTGGTAATGATGATTAGATAAAACTTATGGAAAAAGGCACAATGATTTTTGGTAATAAAATTTACTTACTAGATGTTTATTTTGTAGCAAGTTTAAAACACAATTTGTTAAGTGAGACACAAATATGTGATCGGGATTTATTTATTCTTTTTGATGATTGTGGGTGTCAGATTAAAAGGAAATCAAGAGAAATAGTTATTGTTGGTTCAAGGACACACAAAAATATCTATGAAATGACTAGTGTGAAAGTGCTTAATCAGTTGAGGAGTCGCTATGATCTTCCTCCCATTTATTTTCACTAATCAATCTTTGTGATTATAGGGTGTGCTTTAAAGTTTTATCTTATATCCCTGAAAGTATAAACTACAATCAAATATTTTCATTTTAGTTGGTGTTTTTGAATAGTTTGCAATTTTTATTACATGAAGGATTGTGTGTTAACATTGTCTTGATTATGGCAATGAGTTGTAGAAATTTTTTCTTGAGAATGAAAATAGAATTTATATTAGTTTCTTGGACAGTAAACACTTAGTTGTTCTATGTTCATAAAGAGGAAACTCTATGTTTGAGGAGATGGAGAAGAAAGATTATGTTTTTTTTAAGTCATGCAATTTTATCTACTTCATGAAGCAATGTGGAATAGGGTTTCAAGGCTTCTCAAAAATAGTCTTGGCTGAATGATTTTAAAAGTATGCATAGTCTTAGGGGGAGAAATTCTTATATGTTTGCATCATTTGTCTCCTTAAGCATTGGTTCAACATGTGGTTGCATTTGGTTCTTCTTCAATGTTCATCTCTGAATATTCCACTGGATGGTATTATGTACATTTTGATATTACATTATGGTTTGGATTGCAGTTGTCTAATGCACAGATTGGAAAGTCACATAATTTTAGGTTTCATGAGATGATTAATTAAGAAATGACAACATCAATGAAAGCAAAATTTGTTGCTTAGACACACGTCTGTAATAAGTAGGCAATTGATTGATATCAGTCACATTTTTCTAGTGGTATTATGTTTTTGTTGCAAATGTAAGGTGTTGGTAGGGGTATGGTAGCAATACTAGTGTTTTGATAGTGAGTATGCAAATGATAAAGTGACAAAAATGCATAACTTGATGATGAGTTATTTTAGAAACACAAGTGTTTGATGATTGTTGTAGAAACATACTGACAATGATTTATATATTTCCTATCCATGATAGTTCTTTTTGTATGTTGACAACATAGTATACATGATGATAGCTAGTTTTTTGTTCTCTTACACAACTTTCACAAAAGACAATGCTTTGACAATGGAATAGTTGCTTTGGTATAATAGTGCTTTATTGTTACTTGGAAGTTCATGGTCTTTAGCTTGCAGTGATTTCTTTCTATACAAAAGGAATTTGGTTCTAGAATAATATAATGATCTTATGAGATTTAGTTGACAATGTTCATATTCTTCATGGTATTTAGAAATTTATGCTTATAATGCGCATAGTGTGGTGTTGTTTTATAAGGGCTACATCTAAAACAACTTGAATAATTGTGTTTTTACTTGCTGAATTCTCTCTATCCTTGTTCAAGTGTGGTACTCATAAAGGAGTTATGATACCAGTTTTGATATATTTTTCTACAACTGGTTTTTGATTGAATAGTGCTATATCATAAGGAGAGGTTTCTTGCATATTTCATGATACAAAATATGATTGGTGATTGGTTATAATATATTTTGGTGATCTATGCATTCTCATCTTGTCATTGATGTATGGAAGTGGTATTTATTTTTGGGGTGCTTACCAATGATATTCCTTTGTGCTTTTGAAAGTGAATTGATATTTGCAAGTTGTACAATTGGTGCATACATTGATAATCTTGATCTCACATTACTTGGTTTTATGATATTTACATGTTCATATTATAGTTGCCAGATTTATTGTGTTTCCTCATGTGAACACAAGGTGATATATGCAATAGAGTTATTTTGTTATGTCTAAAGTAATGATATGATTCTTGACTACTATTTTTAGAGGAATATGTGGTGGTTGTATTTAGTTTTGTTTATTCATGGAATTTCACATTCTCCTATGTTATTCTTTATCATTGAGGGAAAAAAGGGGAGAGATGATATGTGTTTTAACATTAAGGAAAAAGGGGGAGGTTGTTGGATTTCAGTTCATTTTTCCTTGATGTTAAAATTTTTTGTGATCTATATCCTTGATGTCAACAATATCATCAATTGATTATGCAGTGTGTTTGTATTCACACTAATTTTTCAGTTGATTTGCAGTCACATGTTACAGGTCTTTGATTCATTTTTTCATAGGTATATGGCATTATACAAGTTACAACTCTTTGATTCAATTTTTCATAGGTATATGGCATTATACAAGTTTATGACACATTATGACATAGTTTTTTTTTCTGTATGAGAGATCAAGGCAAGCAAGGCATATGTTTTATATTATTACAATAATGCATTAGTTGACCTATTTGAAGAGCACAAATATTTACTGAGAGGGGGGGGGGGGGTGAATCAGTAAATCAACACAAACTTTCAATTTTATTCTTTTTGAAACTTACTACAATCAACTTTTGATATGAACCAATTTCCACAAGTTGACACAACTTTACTGAAATGATTTTTACAAAGTAGGCACCAACCTACAAATTTACAACAAGATGATTTAGTATAATGTAGCCTACAAGGAACACCTAGACCTTTACAAATTTAGTAGGCACCTACCTACAAGGAGAACCAACCCCTAGTGCAAAGTATCAAACCTTGACTTGATGGATGTAAGACTTCCTTCAATCTGATCTTTACAATCCCAGCTCTCCAATCTGCTCTATGTGATAAATGATATCACCCTAAGCCCACACAAAGAGATGGGACACTTGACTGATCTGCAAATCCTCAAAACAACCACACTTTTCCCACAAATTTTTATGACAATATATATATCTTCACATTCCTATGAAGAACTGTGATCCTTCCTAAAAGAGATGACCACTTTGAGTAGTCACGTCTTCTCCTTACTAATCTCTGCCCCTTCATAATAGATCACAACTTTCCCCTTTTTTGTATTTTGGCTTATTAAAAATGAGCCTTTTAATATAATCGCATCACTTCAATTAACCAAAATCTGGAATTTTTGATATGCACATATCTTTTCAAGAACACGTCTTTTCATCATGTGCCTCCTCATATGAGATACAAATCTCTTATTTACAAGACATGGTTTTTGTTTATTCACACTCTTTCATTAAACACATGCTTTACAAGATACATTTTTTTCTTTATTCACAACCTTTAAATACGTGTTTATTATTTATGTGCTTTATTGTAAAATCGCATTATATACAACGATTATTTCTTTGACTAATGATGAGCCTTAATTCTTTTTAAGGCTTATCGATGATTAGATTCATGATCACAATTTGCATTATGAATCAGTTCATTTGAGTCTTCATTATGAATTGCAGTATCCAATAGTTTTGATGACATCCATGGATATCCATGTCTTTGGTGACACTCATTTCTGAAAGATAAATGTGAGTGTTGCGATTAAAGATTTCAGAAGTATTAGTCATTGCCAATATCGTGTCTGATGATCTCATAGAAGACTTGAAACTAGTCATGGGCATTTGCACATGAGAAACAATATTCAATGTTGTTGTCATTGTAATGTTATCCTGGGAGGATATGGGAATACGATATATCATTTTCGGAAATGCAAGTTTGATACTTTGCGATTTCAATCCATTTGCATTTTCAATCCATTATGGTCGCCTTGGAGATGATTACAATGAAATTTTGAACATCATTAATGGCACAAATCTGAACCTCATTCTTTGCTTTGACATTAATGACAATTATTTTAACACTATCATGGTTTGGTGTAAAAGGTAGAATACTTTGATACAAGTCTCTTTGTATTCAACCACATTTTCTCCTAGGTATGAATAATTTTTTTGAGCTCTTAGTGGTGATGATTATAGGTGACAAGTCTAAACTAATTTAGACTTTGTGCATAGACAATGGTAGTCAATATTGAATACCTTGAGCTTATGAGATATATTTTGGTCACCTTATTATATATTGATTTGAAGGGCTCTAAAGAGGTTTTTTGTTTCCTAGCACATGTTCTTTCAAAGTTACTTGGGTATTATAGTTGCAAAACCATTATAAAATGGAGATCAAGTCATCGAGTAGTATATTATTGAAATATTTAGTAAAGCTTATTCTAAAGTTCAATGGTTTCAGGCAACATTATTATTTGCACTCAAATTGAAATTGGCTTTAAATAAAGTTACATGGATTTGACTTGGCATTGATAGTTATCAGGCCTCTATTGTTTCAAATGGTAGGTGTTTATTTTTAAAAGAAATTTTTGATCAGGCTTTATTGTTTTCACTTTGGAATCAATATTCTTTTGTTCCAAATGAAAATTGTATAAGGCTCAGGTTATTTTCACAACAAGTAGTATCTTGTTAAGTTTGACCCAACACCCAGCTTCAGGTTATTGGTCACCCTCATCATAGATAGTTGAACTCAAAATAGTTTGTAAATAATCCATGAGTCATGTGGATAGTGACTTGGCATTTGCAAATTCATAATAACTTGGAATATCGACAACATAATAGTATTTATCATTTGATTATCATTTTCTCGATTTCTTCTTGATTCAAAAAGATGTTTAACATCATTTGATGTTTATTTCAATGTTTATACATTTTGAACAAAGTCTTTGAAGACTTTGAGATCAAAAGGTTAAAAAAAAATAGGAGAAAGAGATAAGAGTATAGGGTTTGAAACCTTAACTACTACCACCATGAACAATGGTAGTTACAGGTATCTGCGTGCTATAAATTTAATGAGTTGTAGTGTGGACTTCAGTGAGATGGTTATGAGGTTTTTTCAGCCAATTGGTCATGTATTTTGGCCACCATGATAGGTACTCGTTCTCAAATCCAAAAAGTTCTTGTGTCATTTTATAAGCATAACTGATTAAGGTATATAGAAAGTGGTTTCAATGTTGCATAACCTGAGTTCTTCAGTCAAGGGTTTCACATATATTGGTTATTCAGAATACAGTTTTTGTTTTTCTAACTGTATTCATTTATTGTATAAATGTATGGCTTTTAGCCATTACTCGGGGATGGTGGTTTGATGTTAAAAACAAAGTATTTTTGGTACAGTTTTTACAGTGATATTTTTTGAATTTGAAAAAGTGATAAAAGAGAGTTTATAGTGTTAAAATATCTAGTTGTAATACATAGATTACATATAGATTTCAGTGAGGTTATTTTTGTACTGTCATATTTAGTACAATTTGTAGTGGGCATTATTGAAAATCATATATTTGTACTTTGTTGAGATTTTGTGATTGCAGAAATTAGTGCAGTTATAAGGTCCTAGCAGTTTTCAATTTCATAAAGATACTTTTCTTTAGAGTTTGGTGCTCCTAACTTGAAGTGGGTGGTTCAGTTTTTTATTGGAGTTGGTGCTCCACATTGTTATAGAGTTGGTTCTCTTTTGAATGAATAAAAAGATCAATTTGTGAGTGGTTTTTTATACCCCAAGAGGGTTTTTCCACTCAAGAAAATAATGTGTTATGTGGTGAAATCTATGCATTTTTGTTTCAGCCCATGTGCTTAAGTTTTAATGTTTTCATTATGTCATTTGTCAATCCAATTCATGCAATTCTCTAATACTTGATTAATCATTTCATTATGTTATAAAAGTGTTCAAAACATACACAAAGTCTTGTGGAAATAAAGCATTAAAATGAAGTTTTAAATCAAGTCTACATGAACAATCAATATCATGCTTTGACATTATTATGTAAGTCTTTTATCAATCTATCATTGTATTAAAATTTCTTTGATGTGTTATAGGTCACTTTGCAAGTTAAGAGGGTTCATAAATATGTCTCAAGGTCATCATTTAATTCACTCATGAAGTTAAAATTTTGAAAAATTGTGCATTACTTTGATTCACCCCACCCTCTCAGAATAATTCCACTTCCAACATCATAATGATATTTTATCAAGAGTATTCTTTAGTTGTTTGATAAGATTTTTGATGGGTGTTTTGGTGAAGTTTATCAATATAGGAGATGCATAGGTGCATCACCTCTCTTGAAAGGAAATATCCATCAGTTTGCTGAAAATAACCCCAAGGTCTCTCAGGTGTTAGGTCATGACTTGCATAGGATACCTCAGTTGATGTTTGTTGTGATTTTTCTAATAATCATAGGGTAGAGTTACATGTGTTAAGATGGAAGGGGAATCAGATCTACAAATAGATTTTCAGAGGTGGGGAAGTTATTGTATGTTTGTTGCAGGTTCAAACAAAAATTTCAAACTCCATTTCTAGCTTGAGATTTGGATTTACAATGTCCAATGAACCTTTGTATAGATCACCTCTCAAAAAAAGGAAAAAAGGGCAGGGAAGAGAGAGGGTTCATGGACCTGCAACTACCAATGAATAGTGATCATGGAGGTCTCTACTATGGAAAACTTCCTTAGAAAAAAATCCACTTAACCAAAAATTTCATAGTCTCATGAAATTTGTGCTATCTTCTAAGGATGATAGATATTTTACCATTCATTCACCATACATATGCATGAAAAAAGATAAATTTTAAAAGAAGCTTCAAATATAGGTCTAGACTAACTTTACACAACCATCTACTAGTAGATAACAACCAAAAGTATGGACAAGGAGGGAATCTAAACAACAGAAATATTCATAACCAAGAAACAACATCACTAAATTTACCAAAGCTAACTAAAAGGAAACT
This sequence comes from Sequoiadendron giganteum, assembly GCA_007115665.2. Lineage (NCBI taxonomy): Eukaryota > Viridiplantae > Streptophyta > Pinopsida > Cupressales > Cupressaceae > Sequoiadendron > Sequoiadendron giganteum. The sequence goes on from CM021101.1 coordinate 728,513,744, forward strand.
AAAACAACAAATTAAATTTAACTAAATCATCGAAATATGAGAGAAGAATCATGAAACATGTGAAGAAATCCAGAAATGCACCATAATCAATGTCTTTCTATTGCGATTTTTGTAGCTTCTTTGCAATCCCCTCCTTCATAAAAATCATTGATGAAGTGAAGAGTAGGGATTTTCAAGTGTATCAGGAAAATAGGTTCTAAGCCATAAATGAGGTCGTAATGGGAATCTCAGAGGGAAACCTTATGGTGGGTGTGATCTACCCAAAGGGAAAAATAGAGTTGAGTATGCCAATCCTTAGGATTCCTATCAAAAAAAAAATTTATCACGGAAATCAGGTTCTTGTTGGTGGATTTGGAAATGCCATTACCTTGGGGATAATAGTTGGGGATAATTTGATTTCAATGCCACAGTCAAAGGCCCGACCAAAAAATTTTAATGATGCAAATGCGGGACCATTATCACATACTAATGCATAAGGACAACCAAAATAGTTCAAAATAAAAATTTCTAGAAAATTAGTTACTACCTTCATTGTGCATTGCCTACACGCAATTTTTTTTGTCCATCTAGTGCAATAATCAAAAGCAGTTAGAATGTACCTATGACCTACAGATGATGGAGGGCTTACCAGACCAATGAAGTTGAGGCCCCATTGTGTGAATGGCCTTACCTCTAGAACTAGTTGTAACGAGACAACAACATTCTTTTCTCTGGTTGCTGCGGTCTGGCACACATGGCAAGTGTGGACATGGCCGTGAGAATTCTTGAAGACTATAGGCCAATAATATCTTTCCCTCTGTACTTGATGTGTTGTAGAGAAGCCTAAACCATGGCCCATGCCAAATTTTTCATGCATATATTTCAGGACACAATTTGCCTCTTCCTTACCAAGGTGTGTGCACTTCTAGAATCTCTACAAGTGGGGAAAAAAATTATGATTCAATAGATAAAACACTATGACATCGTACCATTCTCTTGGAGAGACATCCTCCAGCTAGTATTGTTGCACTGTGAGTTTAGGTCCAACCTCAATAATTGTTTTTGCCATCGTTCTGGTAAGTTTCTACCCTCTCACCAATCTCATTGGCTGGATCTCTATATCATACTCCTGTAGCAATACAATCAATTTTTCCCTTTGTTCTCCTAGCTCATTCTTCATAAGCAATGTCTTTACTACTGGGTCAAGAACTATGGCGAACACTTTGTTGCATAAGATATAATGTCACAACTTATTTACCCCTCTAGCAAGGGCATAGGATTTTTTTCTACATTCTGGTAATGCAGCTTGACATCTTTGAAAGGGGTACTCATGAAGGTGATTGGATTCTCGTTCCCCTCATTATCCTTTTGTGTCAGGATGCTAGCACTCGAATGGTCTAAATCGAATGAATAGATGTAGAAAGGCTTCAGATAGTTTAGGTTGACTAACACCGGTGCCTTAACAATTTCTTTTTTAATTTCTCCAAAGGCTTACTTCACCTCAGGAGTCCACTCAATCTTGGCATCTTTCTTTAACATAGCATTGAGTAGTTTGATGATTTCAGCAAAGCCTGCTATAAACTTACGGACAAAGTTGATCTTTCCAAAGAAATATTTTAACTCCTTCTTGTTGCCTAGAAGCTGAATCCTCATGATGGATTGAATATTTTCGGGATCAATGGAGATTCCTTTTTATGATAAGACATGACCCAACAAATTTCCCTCAGTTATCCCAAAGATTCATTTCTTTTGATTGAGAGAAACCTTAAATTCATGAAACCTTCAAAAAAATTTGCATAAATCAGCAACATGATCACCTCATTATTTTGAGAACACTGTTAAATCATCCATGTAGATTATTATGCACTTTCTGATCAGATGTTGAAAGGTGGCACCACTGTTGATGAGCATAAAAGGCATCCATCTATAGGAAAATGTGCCCCACTTGGTGGTGAATGTCATTTTGTGTCAGTCTTCATATTGCACCATGAATTGATTGTACCCTGAATACCCATATAAGAAGGACATCATCTGAGAAATATTTACTATATTTAGTACCTCATCCAATGACGACACTAGATAGTTGTCCTTTTCTGAAGCTCTATTTAGATTGTGAAAGTCAACGCACAATCTGATCTGTCCCTTATTTTTTCTTACTGGGACCAAGTTGGCAACCTAGGTTGAGTGCCGAACTAGGAAGATAATCTTGGCAGACTAAATTTTTTGTACTTCCTTGTATATAATTGGTTCCAATAAAGCATTGACAAGGCATTTTCATTGTAAAAATGGTCTCGCATCTGGTCTAAGAGGGATGGTATGGGTGATAATTGATGTATCATATGTTTTGAGATCCTTGTAGCTCCAAGCAATGACATCAAAGTACTTTTGCAAAGCATCCACTATGCCCTTTCTTTCCTCAGGTGTGCACACCTTTCCAATGAATACATTCTTTGCATTCCCACCCATTTCAAGGCTATAGGTGTCACACTAGCCACTGATGGCGTATTTCTTGCCTTGCTAATCTTGATCTCTAATTTGATCTAGATCAAATATGTGTTTGAGTTGGACCATCCCTCTCAAGATAGTGTTGGTCTTGAGATTGATGACCCCTTCTATATCAAGTTCAGCCTCCTCAGGTTCAACCTCATCAATTATCTGGGCAAGAAACACATCAGAGTAGGTAATGAAGTCAAGGATTTGTTTATCATCATTAAACACCTAAAAATTGGCTTCATTATTTGGTATGAGTGGAATGGAGGTGAGCTTGATTGTAAACCTTTTAAGGCTAGACAATGACAATGGTTGCAAGGTGCTAGCCACCTGGGCTAAGGCATTGGCGGTGTGATTTTTAGAGTATTGGATCAGCTGGATATTACAAGCGTCTAACCCTTATATCAGATCCCATACCCTATGCGTATAATTAGTGAGTCTTTGGTCATAACAATAATATAGCTTTCTTACTTGCTTTATGGCCAACTCCGAATCCCTAAAGACTTTCAACATTTTAAAAAAATTTCTTAATGCCATAAGGAGCCCCAAGACCAATGCCTCGTATTATGCTACATTATTATTGCAATAAAATTGAAGCCTATGAGAAGGGAAATACAACTTACCCCTAGGACTAATTAGCTCAAAGCCAGCTCTGACCCCATATTTGAATTTGGACCCATCAAAGTGCAACATCTAGAACCTAGGATAGTCCTTGACCCTTGAATTGATAGGCCTAATTTTTTATTTTGACGGGAGCCTCATCTCATCAACCTTCTAAGGAGGCATAGGTTTTGAACATGTCTGTTCTAGCAGTGTTGGCTGAGCTCTCTCCTCCAGAGTGATTCATCTTTTGATATGATCAATTGTTGTCTAGCATAAACAACATTAAAATTTTGAATGGGCAACATTATGTACCCTACACCAACTAGGCAAAAAGAGTTCTTGAAATTTCATTCTGGCTCCCAAATTGAGCTGGTCCCATACACATTTTTTGATGAAATCTTTGAAGCCATCCAACAATCTAATATTATCATCGTCACATGATTCTTCGTCATCCAACTCTATCAATATTTCCATGTTGTGAGGGGTATAGGCTAAGTTGTCTGATGGACTACACAACACAAGGAGGACCTCCCCCATTTCATCTTCTCCCAAGAATTATCATTCATCAAAATATGACACCAGAGAATAATTCCTTAATTCAGTTTCAACAAACAACACCTTATTGGTATTGTTGTATTCCATAATCATGAACCTCATGTACGACTCCCGATCAATTTGAATATGATTCAGCATCCATTTCCATGGAAACCACAAATGAGAGTAGTTAGTTGTGGCGTATCCATTCAATTCCTTCATGAAATCCCTTCCTAATATTATGCCATAAGTGTCTGGGATATCAGCAACTTGAATGTCAATGGTTTGTTGAATTCTGGGATCAACAACAATCTACATCGGTATTCTATTAATCTCAACAACTATGGTGATCTTTATCCTATTAAGTTGTGTTACTTTATGTCAGGATGGAGTTGGAACTATCCCCAAGGCCTTTCACATGCTGAGGGGCATGATATTAGTAGAAGCTCCCAAGTCCAACAGGCAATTATGGAGGTTCTTCTGAAACACATGGATGGTGGTCAAGAAGGGAGGAGTTTCAAATTTCACTTGAAACAATCCTCCAAAAAAATACACTTGGGAAACTTGGCCCTTATCCTTCTCATTACCCTTGTTTTGGGTTAGTGTCTGATTAGTTTCTTTAATGAACTGCCTATCTAGCTATTTATTCGCAGGTAGATCAACCTATTTATTGGAAATTTGTCACACAACTGGGTCATTTTGTTGATCATCAAAGGAAACCTTCTTTTAAGGGACTTCTTGAGTTGACCTGACTGATGGAGTCCCATTTATCATTCTAAAGAAGCAATTTATTATAGTTGGGACCTTGAGTAGCTCAAAGGCGGACACACTTAGCTTAACCTTCTTAAATTCCTTGACAATAGACTCCCCCATTTTTTCAACTTCTTCATAATAAGAAATATTTCGAGAGGAGGTAGTGGCATTCTGGAAGGAGCTAGTAGGATGATTTTGGTTTTGGTTCTATTGTCTATTTTTGTTAAAGTATCATGTGGGGATTTGAGGATATCCCAGATCATTGCTATCATTTGGGTCAGGAGGGGTGCTAAAACTATTAGGTGGAGTGGAGGTCATAAAAGGACCACCAACTTGTCTATTCCTAAGGTTGTAAGGGGTAGTCTTTTGGTGAAACATTTGGACTTCATCCTCCCTAGGGTATTCCTCATCCTTAGGACCATTGTCTACTGAACAAAAAAGCTAAGCCAAAGGGATTTCAAAACTTATCTCATTTGCTTTATCATTGTTGCTCGTATTGGCACCTTCCCAATTTGGAACGTTGCACTCAACCTTTGGGAAAGGAGCCTGGTTGACCACCAACATAGGGGAATTGTATGGTTTGGAGGGAATGATGTCTCTACATCTTGAGTTGTCCATAATATTTTGGACTTCAACCTAAAAAATTTCAGCAGCTGTCTAGAATTTTGGATAATCCAAATTAAGAATTTCGGCTTGTTTTGTGTATACGACACCAACCAGACAAAGCAATGTCACCCAAGTAGACTCCACTTGAACTCTTTTCATTGTTGTTGGGCTGATCGAGTGGAGTGGGAACACCACCATTGTTGGGCCTCATGTTCTATGTTCACTTCTACTTCGGGAAAGACCTTATGTCAAAGTTTTGCCCCAAATTATGATTCCTATCATAGTTCTACCTAGATGATGTGTTGGCATCATAGTTATCCATGTTCTCATGACTGACACAATTATCATAGTGTTGAGGTTGGCTTGGATACTCTTCTGCAAATCCTACAAATGATTATTTTGGTTTCTCAAATGCGTCATCTCTATAGACATTTTCTTGATCATTTCTATGAGTTCATCGATCTGATCCTTCTATGTGTTGCTTGGCTATGGAGCAACATTCTAGAGGAACACCGGTTGAGCCACTTGCTGATTTTTGTGAGCAGGAAGAAATTCAAACACTTCGATATATGTAGATACTTGGGGTGGCTAAGAATGGATTTATTACTGCTGGGGTAGGAAATAGTGAGGAACCGTGGGTTCTTGATTCATTGGTTGTTTGGGGTACGACACTATGGGAAACTATAGTACTAGATTCATGAGGGGTGTGTGATGTTGCAAAGCTTGAGTGAGTCCTTGATTCTAAGAAGGATGGCGAGCTTTCCCTAAAGAGGGAAGTGGAGAAAATATGTTTTGTCCCAAGTATGTGCTAGCAATGACGGCCTCTGAGTATGCATCTACCAATTTGGTGGGTGGTGGGTGCATCCTCTTCACTAATGTTGCAGTAAGATTGTCCAATGTTGCATAATAGACAGGTAAAACAAAAACATCATTGAACACGTATGGATCCTAAAGTGGAGTATATTCTCTATCGAATTGATCATTAAAGGAGTTGATTAGTTCATTGGCCTCCCTTTGAATCGACATAAAAGTTCAATGACTCTGTAGGACTGATTAGAGTTTTTAACTTCTATTGAAATGAATTCTCTAGAAGGTCCCATGTGTTGATAGTTCCTATCGGTAATTTTACATACCAATAGAAGGAATCCTCCCCCAAGAAGTAGGGGAAGACCTGGTAAGCCACATGCTCATGTATAATCTGCATAGTGTTGAAAAAAAATTCAAAGATCTTGACATTCTCCTCTACTATTTTTTGTAGATGTGGGGGGTTGAAATTCTTCCAAAAACTCTTGGGATTCTTTGGCATGTCATGAGAGAGGTTGAAGGCCAAACGAGATAGATTTTTTTCCAACCATGCCATCAGAGAGGGTGGTGGAGGTGGATGTGCCAGATTGACATGTGACTACAAAGGGGCAACATTGGTTGACATAAAAAATTCTCGAAATGGGATTGTGTTGGGCTATAAGGAAACATCCACCCCTTGGGGAATGGCAGCCTAGAAGTTTGTTTGAAGCAAGTGAGTAGGAGAATATGCTGCCAAGAATGAAGGAGAACATGGTGGAAAATGGATAGAAGAGGAGGATGATGGTGAAATCGAATTGGTTTGGTCGGTTGTGTTGGAGACGGAGGCTTCCAATTTCCTATCTCTCTTAGCTCGGATAGGGGGTGGTATCTCTTGGAAATCCCCTTTGTTTGGTGTACACCTTAGTATTTTGTAAAATATCTTAGGGAAGAATGACCCGATTCGATCCATCTTAGCTTTTGAAAGGCCCTCTTTCGAGTGCTAGTTCTGTTGATGGGTGTTTTGGTACACTTTCTCAACATAGGCGATGCATAGGTGCATCACCTCTCTCAAAAGGAAATATCCAGGAAGTTTTTGAAAATAGCCCCAAGGTCTCTTGGGTGTCATTTCATGACTTGGATAGGATACCTCAGTTGATGTTTATTGTGTTTTTGTTGATAATCATAGGGAAGACTTATGTGAGTTAAGATAGAAGGGGAATCAAATTTGCAAATGGATTTTTTGAGGTGGGGAAGTTACTAAACATTTGCTGTAGGTTCAAACAACAATTTCAAACTCCATTTTTGGCTTGAGATTTGGCTTTTCAATGTGCAATGAACCTTAGTATAGGTCACTTCTCAACAAAAGGAAAAAAAGGGCATGGAAGAGAGAGGGTTCTTGGACCTGCAACTACCTATGACTAGTGATTATGGAGGTCTCTACTGTGAACAAATTCCTTAGAACAAAATTCCACTTAACCAGAAATCTCGTAGTCTCATGAATTTTGTGCTATCTTCTAAGGAATGTAGATATTTTACCATTCATTCACCTTAAGTATGCATGAAAAAAGATAAAAATTTAAAAGTAACTTCAAATCTAGGTCCAGACTAACTTTACACAACCATCTACCAACAATTAAAAACCAGAAGTATGGACAAGGAGGGCATCTACACTTCATAAATCTTCCTAACCAAGAAACGACATCACTAAATTTACCAAAACTAATTGAAAGGAAACTAAAATAGAAAAGGAAATTTAACTAAATCATTCAACTATGAGCGAAGAATCATGAAACATGAGAATAAATCAAAAAATGCACCACAATCAATGTATTTATATTGCAATTTATACAATATGTATCTACAACAACTCAAATCTCCTTGAAAATGGGAGGAGAAGCCCTATTTATAGTGTCCCAAAAGAAGAACATGTGGCCAAGATTGATTTACATTTGTGTGCCCACTATTCATTGTAAACTAGGGTTTTACCTACCCACCAATATATTACATTTTGTTCATATCCTTGTTTTGCCTTCTAGTGGAAACAGTGTAGCATTTTTGTCCTTTTGTTGATTGCTCTTGGCTGCAATTATTCCTTTAGAAATTCTTCATCAATAACAAGGTTTCTCTCTTGCTTCTTTGAAGCTACATACTCAATGATGTTAGATCTCAACACTTAGTAGCTCCACTCTTTGGAATTATTAACAATATTCTCCCAGTCCTCCTCATACTTGGCAATGTGGTCTCTAAATAGCTTAGATTGGGAAAAATCTTGGGCATAAAAACTCATAAAATTTGTATTAATTATGGCCGACATCCCGTCTACCATCCTATTTCAAAAGTGAGGGTTTATATTTTCCAGATTGATCTTGATGATAGACACTTCATATCCTATCATTAGCTTCATATATCAAAGGCAATCTTCTCTAGCTTCCTTGGTCCACTCAACATCCGGATTTACTCGCTCAAGTACCTATTCTAGCCTTTCCTTCTGGTGATCAAAATCTCATTTCCACACATCCATTAGCCAATGGTCATCATCTTTGAAGGAAAATTCCCTTTCCCAAATTTCACTTGGTAGCTTGAGGATAGCCTAGATTTTTGGGTAAGAAGCCCCATACTTATTTTGGAACTCAATGTAGATTCTCCTCATACCTACGAGAGATGTTTGCACTTCTAAGAACTTGTTCATTGTTCAAACAACAAGACTGATACCTATATTCCCAATATCCAAGACCTACCAAAACCAATTTTCCATGGTCTTGTCCAAGTTATTTCTCTTCTCTAGCTTGTTAATCTTCTCTTTTGACAAAAAATATGAGGTCTGAGGATGTGGTTGGTTGTTCCTCTGTAGATGACCATTGTTGAATATAGGTTGTGAAATCAACCACCTGTGCCTTAAGCTCCTCCTTCGAAACTTTTTCCTACTAAATGAGATGCACCATTATGGTGACTGATTCTTGGAGATGATCAACCTTCATCTCCTTGGTGACCACTCCCAAGTCGATGGTTGATATGTTATAACTTATTCCTTGTTCTCCCACCATGGGCATAGCTATTTCTACTACCCTAGATGCGAAGGAATCCATCGTTACCTTTGACCTAATTTTTGGCTTCCTCTCCTTCCTGGTGCTGATCTAGGATCAAGGCAATATAGCCTCTAGCCTTGCCTTTGGGTCCTTTAGAGTGGGAGTCCTCTTTGCTAGCTATCTCCAACCAATCAGGCATTGAGATATTTCCCCTAGGTGACTTATGTGGATCCCCATTTTCTTCTTCTCGGACTTCAATTGTCTTTTCAATGAGGGCCTCTTGCCCTGTCCTCGTATCCTCCTTCTCCTCATCAGAGTCTTATAGAAACACTATGTGCTTGATAAGGGACTTTGTAGGCAAGCGCTCATCAGGGATTCCTTCCCCTTCAACATCCCTTTCTCCATCATACCCATGCTCCTCGGGTTGCTCAATCTCTAGATTCTTATATTTTTCAGTCTCTCCTTCAAGCTTATCTTCTTCCTTACAATCCCACCCTTCATGAGGGAACACCCCTTCATCATGTACAAGTGAATTTTCTCATTCTTTCATTGGAGACATATCATCCTTCATCCTCACGAAAACAACCTCTTCTTCACCAATACATTGTTTTTTAGCCTCCTTGTCCTCAATTTCCTTGAGTTTCCTAGCCCACTCAGCATTGAGCTCAGGATCAACTATGTCTTCAATTATCTTTGAATCTTCATTCTCATCATTGGAGGACTCATAGGTGACCTCATCAATTACTCTATGCTCATATATTGGGTGCTCATGATAATCAAATGTCTCCTCTTCCAATCTCTTAGCTGATTCCACTTGTTGTCATTGATCCAAGTCCTAAAATATTTGAATGGTGGCTTCCATTGTTGGTGGCTCAGTAGGAGGAAGAGGAACTGGAGTGCTAATTATATCTTGAGCCATAGAAACTTGTACTACTGAATTTTCCAACATTCTTGAGAGCTTAGAGGGCACATTTTGCATGTATTTCACAAAGGATTCTGGAAGAGTGAGTGTAGGAATTGTGATTGCAGCGGTGGAAGCTGGAAGAGAAAAGGAAGGAGACATGGAGGATGAAGAAATGGGTGACGTAGTGGTAGAGGATGAATCAACCGATACTACCTATGGGATGGGAGAAGTAGAAGCAAGATGGATGGAAATATCTACTACAGACAGAGAGGATGCAACTACTGTGTGTTGGATAGGATATGTGGTAACAACAGTGGTTGCAATAGAAGATGAAATAGGAAAAGACTTTGGTTGAGCAACCTCCATCTCCTCTCCCTCATGGATTGGATCTTCTTAGATTACTGAAATTTTAGTGAGGCTGCCCATTCTCTTATGTTTCCTAGGAGGTTCACTCTCTGGGACCTTCCTAGCATACACCCTTAGGTTCGACTATTGCTCATCCATCTCCTTTATCTTCATTGAAAAAAAAAGATGGAGGGGACTTAGATGTTTCTCCCATTTATGTAGTAGCTTCCCCACCACCTAAACCACTTGGATCGCTCTCAAGCCCCTTGAATTTCAATACAACCCTTTGTTTCTTTAATTGAGCAACTTGTTCATCTATCCATGCCTTTGTTCAATCCTCAACAGGCCTAGTAAGTATGTCGAGGTCATCAACCTTTGACTCATCCCAATCAATCATTGGCACTAGTAGATTTGCAATGGCATTGTACCTAGTTTTGATTACAATTCTTTCATCCTCCTCAAGTTGATTAGGTACTAGGAACAAATTCACCCTCTTCAAAAAGTATGCGATCATTTGCATATAGTGCCTTAGCTATAATTCAAAGTCATCTTTAAAATCTACCCTGAAATCCTCAACCTTGTGGAGGTGGGCATACTCTTGTCCAATCACTTTTCTAACATGACCATATGGTTCCATTCATGACTTGGCCATGCAAAATTTGAAGTGATATTCCACCAGTTCCCTCTCTAAATTGCAGGTGCATTGGGAAGTATAAAGCTCATACATCCCCTAGCCAAGTGTAAGGGGATAAGGGATCCCTGCTAGATGCTTACTACTCATAATGGTGTGAATTTTGTGAACTTCCAAGATATTTCCTACAATATAATCTAGTCATTAGGGTACTGAGGTAGCTTGTTTGACCTTTCTACGAATCCCTAGGCATGGATGTATGCGAACTTGGGGTAGTGGATAAACATGAAGGCATAATCTCTTAGAAACTCTTGAGCACTATGGGAGACCCTTCTCTTAAGATATCCCTTGAGGAACCTGATGATGTAAGAGATGAATGCATCATTTACTCTACAATAATCCTTTTTGAAATTCCTGAACTATAGCTCAGGGTACTTGTCGAAAGCCTTGAGTTCTTTACCAGGCCGTTTTTTTCAAATTCAGAATAACTCATTATAATGCGTCTTATCGACTAGTGAGTATACCAAGTAAGAGGTCATATAGAACTTGGAGGTCTTCTTGACAATCATGAATTGATCATGAAAGTAGTCACTAATTATTCCTCCCCAATAGAACATGGTATCATTTCCATGGAGAATGTACTCGATGAAATATACCATAAATTCTTGAAAATACACCACATAAGGGAGGCCCATTACTCTTCTCAACATGGTGATCAAATCATGGTAGTCTTCAAAAAAAATTCTATGAAAAAGTTCTTGGGGAACCTTTGTAGCGCTACCCCTTCTATCTTTTAGCCAATATAGATTTATAAGTTTCTTGCATCTTATGTGGTCTTCATCCCACATTTTCGTACATTCCTGAATAGTAGGAAACTCCATCTTTTCGAAGATAGGAATGTGGAAGGTTTTTCTTATTCTTGATGGTGACATGTCGACCAGGTTGTTTCCATCCTTGTCGACAATAGTCCTTGTTTCTAGCTGATATGCCTCTCTGCAGGCCATTACCAGCTCAGGGGCAATAAGGGTGGGAGGGAAACCTATAGCCTTGGCTATTCCACTACTTCTGATGAGTCTCTCATTATATATTTTGTGGCTTATTCTAACCCTTTGTATGAACTCATCAATATGTACATGCCCAATATTTGTGTCAGTGATTTCCTTCCACTAGGTTGTGACCTTGGAGTACAATGACACTTCCTCGAATTGGTACATCATCTAGTATTTATCCTCCTTGTATCGAGGAGCTTTGGAAGTTCCCTTTCCTTTCTCTTTGGCTGCCCCTAACGTATCTGCACCTGATTCCATATATCCTGCACATAGAGGTCGAAGTTAAGTACAATATTAGCATGGAGACATAAATGGTTAGTCAAATCCTTCCAAAACAAGGTTAGATCAAATAATATATCATTCAAATGTCTTAACACTTAGTTGAATTTGTCACTAAAGGGTCTTTAGAAGGAGAATTGATGACCCGGGCTGTAGAGGCTGGACTTCCCCTAACCAAATGAATTTATGGAGGGTGAACAGAGTGGGAAGACCTAGATGAATTCCACCGACCTTGGATTTGGATAATGAAGGGTCCATGGGGAAGGTGATCATGTTTTAACACATGGGTCATCATTCATTTTCAGATTGGAGGTCACTTAGGTCACCATTAAGGAATCCAAGACCAAACCAAGGGAAGTTTGTCAAGTGTTAGCTATTTGAAACAAAATTGGAGAAACAACATTCCAAAGGAGGAGTTCGAGAGTCTGAAACTTGGGAGGCCAAAGGATGCCAAACCATGCCTTAGGAATTTTTAGTTGTTTGAGGGCCCAAGCTGTGAGGGCTAGGAGTCTGTTGTGAAATAGTCATAAGAAATGGCAAATTGAGGACAGAAGTTTGGGACCCACCGCTTGGTAGTTCGGACCCTTGAAGAGATTTTTCCCCATGACTTCATTTGCTAATACTTGATGGAGGCTAGGATGTTGGGGTCTGGAGGTCAGAAGGACAATTTGCATTTTTTGTTTGAGACGACCGAGATAGGGAAAAAGTTCGATGGTAGAAGCCTAGTGGGTGGGGTCTAATGGAGCCAAGACCTTAAATATTTTTGCTAAAAAAGTTAACTAAGAAGCACTCAGCACTTGGGAACTTGGAGGCGATCACTCGACGGGATATTGAAACAATAGAATGATAGAGGTGACCCATAGATAGTAGTCCAAAGACTAGGGCCTGAGGGTGGCTTGGAGGTGGAACCTTTGTCCAAGGTTTTTGCATGAAATGATAAGCCGGGGACCGAGACCTGGATGGGTGAGGTGAGAACGCCATTTGAAACAGTGAAGGTGAAGAAACAATTTGAAGGCAGAGTCCTAGATGTCAAAAAGTCAAAAGTTTTAAAGGCCATGACAGCCAAAGGTCTTGGGCTCAGAGGGTGCAGTTGCTCAATTCAAAGAACAACGACCGAAAGAATAGGTTTTAATTATAATTTTCTAAGCTTGGGAGGGATGTCTTGGAAATTTTAGCATGCAGGTTTTGTGGCAAGGGCGTCCCTCTATCAAACTCACAAGAATTATTCCGTTCTTGTCCATCGTTTCAACATTAAATCATGAAAGGATGAAGTAGGTTGTCGGATGACAAACATACCTTGCAGACCTGATGACCAATGATGTTGGATCCTCAAAGAATGATGAGGAGATGGATCAGGCATGAAAGGGGTGATGGCACTACACTTCTCTGGAATTCTTGACATGTCATACCCAATATTTATACCCCTAATCACAATTAATGTCCCTAGTAAATGCAGGTATGATGACCAGTGAGGTAGGTGGCTTCAAATTAAGGACAGTAGTGGGAAGTCTAGAGCCCAAGGTCTGGAGTGACATGAGGTAAATTCCATCCAAAAACTGACCAAGAGGGAATCAAACAACCAAGCAAGAGTTTGGGTTTTGAAGGTAGAAGGACGTTGATTGACGACCATGCAAAACAACAAAGACTAGAAGGAAACTCGGGTAGGGAAACTTGGAGGGTCAGGCTCGAAGGGCGCTATGGAATTCTAGTTTCATACAAGTCACCAAACATAAATCATGAAGCTGAGGTCTGGGATCCAAGGAGGCACAGACCAAAAGCCATCCGAAAAATGCAAAACAGACAAGGAAATCTGAGAGGAGAGTCCCGATGGTTCGAGCCCGAGAGGCTCCACGGATCCCAAAAAAAGGTTTCTATTAAGGAAGCTTCATGACCCAACAAATTTTGAGGGGAAATACATGGGAAATCTAAAATGAGACTTGAGAGAAATGTTGACCATTATGGACACCAAAATAGGGGCACACAAAATGAGGTGGCAACAAAATGAACCGACAGGGAAAAAGACAGAGGGTCCCTGTTCTGAATAGGGCATGTGTGCTATAGGTACAACAAACATCATACTCATTTCCACTTTGTGAAGGAAAATGAGGAGGACCTGGAAAGATATGGTTAGGAAATGGGAGGGATGTTGAAGGTTTTTTCCTTGGTTGTAGATTATTTCTAGCATTACATGTATGCGCAACGATTTTGTAATTCGATTGTTGTGAAATATTATTCTCAGTTGGGTAAAGGATAAGTTTGGGTTTTTTTTATATTGTGGTCATTGTGAGGGTGGGTAAGGAATTAGATAATTATTAAGATGTCCCACAATATATGTAGGAGGTTCATTGATCGAGGGGGATGTAATGGACACTTAAACATTCAACACCACATTGGTTTCAGTTTGATGTCTTTCTAATTAAGGGGAATCTAGTGTCATCTTTTCACCATCATCAAAGGAAGTTGAAATGTTGTCATTTTATTCCCTCATGATATCTTCCCTAGTATGATATTTTTTAGGAGAACTACAAACTAAATGTTCATGAACTTCAAAGGTTGGTTCTTCTAAAATTAATTCATTGCAAGTAAGGATGTTATCAATGATGTCCCTGTCTTGTGCAAGGAAAAGGGAAAATTAATTGTCTCAAGACTTTCATTGATTTTATTTTCTAGCATCAAAGTATATTCTTCACAACCAAGAGAGATACTAGGAGAATAATACATGTTATTATGATGATTTTCCATAATTTTGTTACTTTATCCCATAATGTCTTCCAAAATAGGTTTGGTAGGGGAAGAAACATAAAGAGGGTTGTCATAGATCTTCAAGGTTCAATTATCTAACACCAACATATCCTCATCATTTATATCATTATAACAAGAGGGGAAGATGTTGGGAGCTGAATGCAGACTAGTAAAAGTGTTGTGAAGGTAGATTTCAATGGTTTCTTGTTGTGTCATGTAATCATCATGATTAATTATTTTTATGTACTCTTGTTCAATAATGTTTTACCTAATAGGAGAGGTAAGAGGAGAAAAACAACTAGGATTGTAAAAACTCTCATTGATTGATTCTTCTAACACCAAATATTATCTTTGCAAATAGGAGAGATATTAGGAGAACAAATATGATTGTTATTATTATCCATTGTTGTATTCTCTTTCCCTAAAGCATTCTCATAAGGATGGGATATGAACTTTTTCTTAGCATTCTTAGATAGGTAAGATACTACCATTGTCTGACCAAGAATGAAAAGAACTTTTATCCATCATATGTAATGCTTCAAAAATATAAGAAATGTATATCCAAAGACAAAAAAAAAATTATCCAATCTGTGAAAAAATTTAAGAATGCAAAAAATGTATATCCAAAGATGAAAAACACCTTTATCAAAATTATGCAAAGCTTCATGACTGTAAGAATTGTGTATGGAAAAGTGGAAAGGACTTTTATCCATATTATGCAAAGTTTTAGAAATGTAAATTTTTTTAGATTTGATGATTTTTGTTATTGAAATTATTTCAAAAATGACTACCCAAAAATGAATACCCAATGTTATGTTTTCTATTTTTATAGATGTCTTGGCTACGTGAAAATGCATATTTTAGATGAATTTTAATGATGCAAGATGAAAAAATGCAACCTATATTCACTTTCACTAATGCAAGATTTAGAAACCCTAGATACAAATTAACTAATGAAAAACCTAATGCAATATTAATGCACTCCAAATCAGAAAAGAAGGTGTTCTAAATAAAGTTTCACCAAAATGAAAGGTGGAAAATTGTTGTTGGCTATGGTTTAGGACATAAAACAACAATATTCTTCACTTATCATTGAAGGAAACCCTAGAGATCTCAATCCAAATGTTGGTATGTGGTGACTGATCATGCTATACTATACATTTTTAGTACTATACACTCTTCATGTCAAATTTTTTGTTTTGTCACCGAAAACGGAAAAGTCAACTTTTTAAACCCTAATTTTTGGAACCTTCTAGAAGCTTGTTATGAGTGGCTGGGATGGAGAGTTGTAGTATGGCATTATTCACAATATTGTAATAGGTTTGGCACTGGATAATAAAAGAATTGGATGGTTGTGGTTTTCTGGATGTAGCCCAAATTGGGTGAACCACGTTAAATTCTCTATGATGTCTTCTATGTGTGATTTATTACTCTATTTTATTGTTCAAATCTGCATTTAACTTGTTATCTATCTGCCTTCTAACTCCAACAAGTGGTATCAGAGCGGGTTTTTTTTTTATTATCATTTGCAAGATAGTCTCACGGTTGAGTGGGAGTCTCAAGGTTAAGTGGGAGCAATGGAAGACAAGGGTAAGTTGAAGGTTGATAAGTTTAATGGGTAGAACTATTACTTATGGAAGATGCAGATGGAGGACTACCTCTATCAGAAGGATTTATGGTGGTCATTGGAAGGAACAACAAAAAAACCCATGACAATGTTGGATGAGGACTGGGATATTTTCGATAGAAAGGCACTTGGCAATATTCATTTATGCCTGGAACAATCAGTGGCATTCAATATTACAACAACAAAGACAACTCAAGAGTTGATGGAAACCCTAGAAAAGTTATATGAAAAGGCTTTCGCTTCGAGTAAGTTATTTCTTATGAAGCATTTATTCAATATGAAAATGGTAGAAGGTGGGTTAATTATTGATTATTTAAATGATTTTAATATGGTTATAAGTCAATTAACTTTTGTAAAAGTACACTTTGATGAAGAATTTAGGGCTCTTTTGATTCTGTGTTCTTTGACTAAAAGCTAGAATAGCTTGATAATAGATGTTAGCAATTCTATTTCTGGTTTGAATACATTGAACTTTGATGATGTTGTTGGTGTTATTTTGAGCTAGAAAATTCATTGGAAAAGCTCAGGTGGAACATCCACATCATGCAATGTTTTGAATGTAGAAATCAGGGGCAGAACAAAGGAGAGACGAAACAATTTTGGAAGTCATGGGAAGTCACAAGGAAAATCAAAGGACAGAAGGTCCCAATATAGAGACAAGAGGGATTGTTGGTATTATGGTAAGCCAGGTCATTTAGAGAAAGATTGTTGGTCTCAGAAATATAAAGAAGGAGACAAAAAGGAAGGAAATACAAAGGCAAATGTGGTAAGTAATAAATCTGATGAGGATGCTTTGATTCTTTCCTTTGACAATATTGATGATTCTTGGGTGTTAGATTCAGGGGCTTCATTTCATGCTACACCCCATAGAAATTATTTTTTTTATTATGTCCAAGGGAATTTTGGGCTGGTTTATTTGGGAGACAATGAACCCTGTCAGATTTTTGGAAAGGGAAGAATCAAAATTAAGTTGTAGAATGGGAATCATTGGATATTACATGAGGTAAGGCATGTTCCAAAGTTAAAAATAAATTTAATTTTTGCAGGGCAACTAGATGATAAAGGTTGTGTTGTTACATTTAGTGATAAAAATTGGAAGGTTACAAAAGGCACCTTAGTGGTAGAAAAATTTGTGAAATTAGGCACCTTATATCTTTGTATAGGTCATATTGTTCCTACTACTTTAGCTATTGTAGATAAAAATCAATGTTTAGGAACAATTGCTATAGTTCAACAAGCAGAAAATCAAATAGTTGTTGAGGATTCTGAATCAGCACTATGGCATAATAGAATAGGACATATAAGTGCAAATGGTATGAAATTAATTCATTCAAATAATTTTTTACTAGGTCTAAAATGTGTTAAAATGGATTTCTATGAAAGTTGTGTATATGGAAAACAAAAGAGAGTTAGTTTTCTAAAGGATGGGAAATAAAAGAAAGATGAAAAATTGGATCTTGTGCATTCAGATCTATGGGGACTAGCTCAAGTATATTCTCTCGGTGGCTCTCAATATTATGTTACATTCATTGATGATGCAACTAGGAAGGTATGGATTTATTTCCTTAGGCATAAATCTGATGTATTTGTAATTTTTAAAAAATGGAGAAGCTTGGTTGAGAATGAGACAAGTAAACAGCTAAAATGTCATAGATCTAATAATGCTGGTGAGTATTGCAGAAACGAGTTTGAATATTATTGTTCCTCTAATGGTATTTGTAGGAAGAAAATGGTTCCAAGGACTCCAAAGGAAAATGGAGTTGCTGAGCACATGAGTAGAACAATAATGGAGCATGCACAAACTATGAGATTGCATGTTGGGCTGCCTTTAAACATGTGGGCAGAGGATGTAAAAAATGTTGTTTATTTAATTAATAGAGGTCCTTCTAATACTTTGGGTTCTGGTATTCCAGAGGAAGCATGGATAGATAAGAAGTTGAGTTATTCTTTTCTAAAAACCTTTGGTTGTAAATAATTTGCACATATAGATTCTGAAAATAGAACCAAGCTTGATGAAAAATCAAAGAAATGTATATTTTTTGGATATGGAAAATTAATGAATTTGGTTATAGGCTTTGGGATTTTGAAAGTAGGAAAATTGTGAGAAGCAAGGATGTCATATTCAATGAGAAAGTTTTGTAAAAAGATCTATTGCAGTAGCATGAGAAGACAAGAAAGGATTATGTAGTGCTGGATGATATTACAAATGATAATGTTCCAGTGGTTCCTCATGCTTCGCAACAAAGAAAACAAGAAATACCACAAACTCCAGTGAATGTTAGGCAATCTTCAAGGATAAGTAGACCTCCAGAAAGTGTAGACACCTATAAAGGACTTAGGCCTGCAATCACTATTTTACCACCTTTCTTCATAACATGATTATAACTCTATAATTATGTTGCTAACCCACATTCAACTATTAATTAAATAATTTATAATTATTTAATTAATTCATGATATTTCATTCTTTATGATTATTATATAAATAAATCTTATTTATATATTTAATGTGTCACTAATTATCAAAGTCTTCTTATAATTAAATGAAG
Source organism: Sequoiadendron giganteum (assembly GCA_007115665.2). Taxonomy (NCBI): domain Eukaryota; kingdom Viridiplantae; phylum Streptophyta; class Pinopsida; order Cupressales; family Cupressaceae; genus Sequoiadendron; species Sequoiadendron giganteum. Next base: position 728,532,644 of record CM021101.1, read on the forward strand.
TCTCATTTATTTAATTAGTCCTTATCACTAATGTCCTCTTGATTAGTAAATAAATATATTTTAAATATATTCATTTAATATGTCACTAATCCCTAAATCCTCTTAATTAAATGGATTTTCTAATTTATTTAGTTAATTAACTACTTCTAAATTAAATAATTATTTTTAATTATTTAATTTTTGTATGTGACACTTCTTTATTTTTAAATAAAAAAAAATTATTTAAAAATGTCTCACATAGTTAACTAATTCTTCATTTAGTAATTAATTTCAAAAATCAATTACTTATTATCTCACAATATCCATATTTTGAATTAATTTAATTCAAAATGGAATTATTCTTCTACAAATCAAGTAATTGCTAAAATTACTGATTTTCTAAAATATCATCTCCTTATCTCTTGATTTTTACTAATTTCATCTTAATGTCACATTTATTCTCCACCATTGATTTAATTCCTTAAATTAAATCTTGTCCACACATTTGGGGATTTTACCCTAACCCTAATTGAGAGTTGCCATTTTGAATCTTAACCATTGATTCTAGGGAATTTATCAATCTCTCATCTCATCCGTCCATTCAAGATTGCATTCTCTATAAAATGACAATCTTGATCTCATTTTTGGCTATCTATTATTTTAGTAATCTCATTTTTATTGTCATTATCATATCATCTTTAGGCTTATTAATTACTTGCATATTAGGATTGAATTTCTAGTTTGCATATAGTTTATTTTATAAATCCTTCAAAGGCTTTGTTAATACTAGGCATATAGAGTTTTCTCACAAATCTAAGGGCATTTGTTATCACAGCAAGCTTGAGGAGGTACAATGGAAGTGAATCATGGAGGAAAGAAGATTGGGTGAGGCTATTCTAGTTTTATTTGTTTTCCTTTTATCTCTAATGTATTTCATTGTTTGTTGGATTTAGATTAATATATTGCATGCATTATTAGACTAACAATCTGTTTTGTAGAAATCTTTCATTACATTGGTGAATCCAACCCACTAACATATTTTTCAGGTTCTCATACGGCCTCAGATTTTGTTTTGCAGGTGCAGGAGTACGAAACGACACACCGCAGGCCTATGTGATGTAAGTTCTCTATTGCACCATATTTGTGATCGTGAAAGATGCATACGCTCTATTGCAATGCATACGAGATCTCTAACAATGGATTCGATAGGATGCAATGCATTTGATAGACCCTACACTGCATCCGCTCTGACGAGTTGCAAGTGATTGGTTATTTTTTTTATTTTTTTTAAGTTTGTTTTCTGGAGCCGACACGACTATGGCCAGTAATTTTTTTGATGGAATTAAAATGAACCAACCCTAGGATATACATTTAATTTTGAATTTATCAATCCTAGTATAGGAAATTTAATGTGGAATTTATCAATCCTAGGATAGTTACCAATTTTTTTTATTTTTGTTGGTTAAAATTAACCCCATGCTTGTGGTGGAGCAACATCTTCACTTAGTGTAGAAAATTTTCATTTTGGGTTTAAAACTGAACCATTTGTTGTTATATTTGATGGGGTAATAGGTATATGGTCTCCCATTTACTAGGTGACCAAAAATCCAAACTTTCCCATTTTTTATATTTATGCATTTTATGCTCTCTTAAATCATTTAGAAGGCCTGTCGTAGTCGGAAAAAGTACTCACCCTACGGGAACGACCTAAGTGGGAACAACCAAAGCCTAGTTTTCCAACCCACTATAATCAAAAGTGAATACTAGGGAAACCCATATTCAACGACAGTAGGCAAGATAACCATCCCCAAAGTCTTTGTTCTAAAGATTGGGAGGTCTCCTGAGGGAGTCTATCTATTGCCACGTTGAACAAAAACCTTGACTAAGAACTCTACACATCTAAAAATGGTCATGGTTAATCGAACTTGTTAATTAATGAAATATGAATTATTTAATTAATGTTCTTAAGTCATCTACATATAAATAAATTTAATTATTTATTTATATTGTTCATTTTCCAATTCTTCTAATTTAATTAAATAAATAAAGTTTATTTAATTAATGCTACTTTCCTCTTAATTAATTAAATAGATTTCACAATTTATTTACATTAAATATCACAAGTTTAAATTCTAAATTTAAATGATATTCTTCATTCCATATTTAATTAAATATTTTCAATATTTAATTAAAAATATTTTTCTCTTCTCACATAATTAAATATTTTCAATATTTAATTAAAGCCTTTTCATTTTTCATACATAATTGAATATTTATTTATTTAATTATGAGAGACACCTTTCAATTGTCTCTTCATTCTCCATCTATCTCTTAAACTTCCATCTCCTTTTCAAATTCTCGATCTCTCACCGTTCATTTTAACAAGTTTGAACTCGACTGTCGATCTTGGCTAATTGAATTCCTACCTCCAAAAATCTATAAATACAACCCTCTTATGAGTTGAAAAGGACCTCGAATCTTAGATTTTCATGCGTAGTTATTATAGTCGCATTTTATAATTTCTAGCATTTAATTAGCATTTTAATTAATCTCATTCTCTCAAGCTGCCATTCTACAAGCTGCTATTTTAAACAACTAAGAGCAAGCATCTTGAAATGAATCCTTGGAGATAAAGGACAATGGGATGAATTTGAAGGAGCTGCTTGTGTTTTAGAGTTTGCATTTTTCTTTCTTTAATTTAGTTTTTTTAATCTAATGTTTCATTGGTGTATTAGTTTAGATTCAATTTGATTTACACATTCTAACATACACATTTTTGGCGCCCACCATGGGGCCTAGCTTCGTATTTAATTTTTCTGGCAGGTGACGGACAAAAATCACGTTTTGGCCCATACGAGTCTCCGTTCGCACATACGAGGACTGTTTCGGCACATTTATCAGATCTTTCGGTGCATACGTTAATTGTTTCAACGCATACATGACCTATTTCAACGCATAAACACTCTGTTTCAACGCATCCCTGGGAGTTCTTTCGGCGCATAGACGGTCAGTTTCGACACATACAGTTGTAAAAATAATTTAAATTCTGATTCTCACACAATCTGCAGACTAGATTTTCCAAATGTTATTTTTAACAAAATGAACCAATCCTAGGGTAGACACTTAAATCTGAATTAACCAATCCTAGGATAGTCACCAAACATAAATTTTCTTTTGGTTAAAATGAATCCCATGTTTTTAGTGAAGCAACATCTTCACTTAGTATAGAGAATTTTTTAATTTGGGGATTTAAAATTGAACCATTATTATTTGTTGTGATTGTGGGTAATAGGTTTATGCTCTCCCCTTAACTGGGTGATCAGAACACCAGACTTACCTTTTATTTTCTATAATTTAATACTTTATTACATCCTTTAGAAGGCTTGCTCTTGTGGGAAAAAGTACTCACCCAAGAGGAACGACCTAAGTGGGAACACCTAAAGCCAAGGTTTCCAACCCACTTTAATCAAAAGAAAGTTGTTGATGAAAATCCAACTTGACAATAGTGCACAGGATAACCATCCCCAAAACCTTTGTTCTAAAGGTTGGGAGGTCTCTCGAGGGAGTATATCTATTTGCCACACTGAATAGATACCCTTACTATGAACCATAGTGTAGAAAGCCAGCCGTGTCAGTATCCAAACATCATCTTAATCATGGTGCAAGGGGATGGAAGAATCTTCCCCCAAGACACTCACCATATAGTCGCCATAGATTGTTTGCTCAAGGGATTTGGTATCCACTTGCATCACTTTGAGTACACACCTGGAAAAGATAAAAACACGGGTGCCCTCTAGGGGGTGACAAGGCTATGTGAGTCGACGCAATTTTAAGTTGTGGGCTATGATTATTATGATGACCTATTTGACAAATTAAGAGTGAGTCTGATTGAAGTGCTTATCTTGTTTAAAACCTGTGGAAATCTCGAGAACATACACTCTTTGTTTAGATTTTAGGATTAACAAAATAACTGTCTGCTTCTATGCTGTATTTTTCACATTTAAATCAGATTAAGATCATCGAAAACAAGAAAATTTTATCAAACTGTCAATACATGTTGATCTCAGAAGTAATTTAGTGCATCTCAAGTCTATTTCAAGGCATCTGTGCTCTATTTCGATGCATCTATGCTCTATTTTGGTGCATCTGTACTCTATTTCAGTGCATCTGTGCTATGTTTTAGCACATCTGTGCTATGTTCTGGTGCATCTATGCTATGTTATGGCACATTTGTGCTTTGTTTCGATGCATCTGTGCTCTGTTTCAGTGCATCTGTGCTCTGTTTTGGCGCATTCAATCTTTGTTTTCGCGCATCTATTTTTCGAGCCTAGGTGATTTTATAACTTTCAGAAATCAAGTCTTATCGGTCTAGTCCTTCCCATGCTCAGAGTTTGGAAGTCTACAACATTTGCTAAGAAGTCTTTTGAGAGAAAGATTAAAAAGCCCAAGAAGTCTCTCAGTTATAAGAAGATATTGAAGAAGAGGAAATTTCTATACCAAAGTCAAAAAGTCCTACTTGAACACATAACCTTTATTCATCGATATCACAACTATATTAGAGGTTTCACTGATGATTATGTTGTAGAACCCTTATATTCAAGAGATTTCTTTCAAAGAAGAGCCCTTTCTCAAAGGCATAACCACAGTCAGCATATTTGTCCTTCTTATATTCCCCAACCTGCTATCACATACGCTACCCGCCCTCATCAAATTCTGCAATAGAGAACTCAAATGCATTAGGCATCCATTAAATTCATCTTTCTACAAAGCTAAGATCAAACTTCACAAAAGTGCAAAATCATCTTTATTTTTGGTCTTTGGTTTAATTCTCGCAAACAGGATTTTCATCCTTTCAATTAGGAAATCACGAGCTAAAGATTAAAAATCTTTTAAGTCATAGAATCTTCATTCTATCCTGACTTTCATCACCATTGCACTATTTCATTCCTTTGATCAAAGTTAGTAGAATTTGAGTAAAGCTTATGCCTATTACCATGAGATCTCGAAATCACATAGAAAAAGATGAAAGTATAGTGAGCAAAATGGGTGATAATAGTGAGAGGGAGGAACACCCCTTTAACAATTCAATTACTGAAGAGCTAATGGAAGAAAAACTTCAAGAGGTAGAGCATGATCCTCAATTCCATACTCTTATGGAAAGGATTTTAGAAAGAAACAAGGAAAGATACTTTCTTTCTTTAGCTAATCAAGGAGCTAAGTTACCTGTTGATTTTGACACAGAAGGGATTAAAGAAAATCCTGAAACCCCTCTTAATGATTTTAGTGCCCTTACTCAATAGATCAGGGAATTACAAGGGAAAATAAAAGAAATGCAAGGGGGAGCAAAAAAGAAGTATGTTTTGGAGGAAATATGTCCCTATCCATTTGATAGAAATCTTCGAATGATTCCTTTTCCAAAACATTGCGAAATCGCTAAGTTTGACAGGTATAATGGGAAAACTAATCCCATTGAGCATGTAAGGGATTTCCAAAATATGAGCTTAGAATTTTATCATGATGACATCTACTTAATGCGGTTGTTTCCATGAAGTCTGGGTGGACAATCCATGGAGTGGCTTTCAAAGATCACTCCCCCCATCAAAACCTTTAAAGAGTTGATAAATAAGTTTATATCACAATACTCTTACAACATCCAACACCAGATAACCATGCTCAATCTTTGTAAGATAAAACAAAAAGTAGGGGAATCTTTCACTACATTTTTGCAAAGGTGGAGAAGGGTGTTTGCTAGATACTCTCGTCCTATTCCTAAAAAGGAAAAGGTGGAGATCTTCACTG